>CP092872.1:45922744-46095887 GCA_030710605.1 Cordylochernes scorpioides | reverse complement strand
TTAATTGCGAAACATTATTTAGGTTCAGGCGCCTCTATCACTGCTTTAATTTTATTTTCTAAGGGATGCAGTCCATATTTATCCATTTTAAACCATAAATATTCCACCGATTTCTTTTTAAATTTACATTTATATCTGTTTAACTTTAAACCTTTTTCAAGCAATCATCTAAAGACTAGATCCAACTTTTGTTCATTATCTTCAAAGTCTTTTCCTGCAACCAAAATATCATCTATGTAGCAGGGAAAGAATATATTATTGATTGGCAGAAGTAGAACAGTTGATCAGTTGTACAGTGTCTGGATCTTTAGGCAGTTCGGTAGAAGTTTATTTTATTATTGTTAGTGAGCCAGACTATGAGCCTAGAGTGGATAATTAATTCTGTTATTTTACAAAGTATGCTGGTAAGAGCAATTGGCCGATAGTTCTTGCATTCCTTGGCACTCTTTTGGTTTCAGTATTGGCAATAATTGATATCTTCCAATTCTTTGGTAGTTTACCAGTTTGCCATGAAATGTTCAGTATTCGTAGGAGTTGATTTTTAGCTTCGTCTCCAAAGTGTTTAATCATTTGACCAAAGATAAGCATCTCCAGGTGACATCTCGGATTTAACTTTTCTATTGATGAGCTTAGCTCATTCTGTGTGAAGTCTCTAGAGAAAATATCTTGTTGATGGTAATTTCTTGCTTGTTTAACTAACTTGTTTAAATTATTTTTTTAGAGTCCTGTCTTCATTCATATAGCTGAGTCTGGAAGTGCTTGAAAGATATTCAGCAATTATGTCGGCCATCTGTTTGTTCGTTCTCGCTATTCATATCGGTTAGAGTTTTGGAGGATTAGTGTTGGTTTTGATTGTTTTATAAACACTAATTATATTCCAGTGATGGCTTTCTTTTTGGATCCATTTTTTTCGCAGAATTCTGCCTATTTTCTCTCTTTGGTTTGAATATCCAAATTTCGTGTTCTATTTTGTGACTAATTTCAATGAGTTCCTTTATGATTTCTTCTGTTTCATTTGTTTTAAGAAGTTCATTGATATTGTCTCCCTCTGCAATCATCGCCTCGATATTGTGGTCCTTCCAGTAAAGTATTCACAGATCTTTACGTCCACCTCTAGGTATCGATACTTTTGCAGCGTTGAATGTTCGAAGAGAATTTTTCCAATTTTTTGTCAATCGTTCTGTGATTTAATTCTTCGTTGCACAGTTCTTCAAGCTTTTCTGTGAATTTTTTTCCAGTGTTCTTTTATTCTGTTGGACATTCTCAATTTTGAATTTTAGGGTTGTTAAAATTGGTTTGTGGTCACTGATTGCACTTTTCAGAATTTTCCATTGTGTTGTGGGTGCGATGTTGTAATTTATCGCTCTGATGTCTATTGCGGGTTCTGTGCCTCTGGACTTCTATCCAAGTCCATTACGTTATTTAACGGTGTGAGGTCGAGGTCGGTTAACATGTCCTCAACCTGCTGACCTTGTTATCCTGGACAGGTGATCCCCAATTTGGTCTTTCGGCGTTAAAATCACCAGTTTGATTGCGATATCCAAGACGCTTCAATTAATGTCTCTATCAGGCCTGTATTGATGCTAGTATTATCGTGGTGATAAACATTTATGATATTTATTGTTTTTTTCTGGGAGGTAGATATCTATGCCTGAGCTTCTGTTGTGCTTTCTCTAGGCTTACTCTGATTATAGGCGATTTCCTTATATTTGATTTCTAGAGTTTTAATCAAACGGCAAGTCCTCCTCCAAATTTTCCGGTCTGTCCTTTCGCAGTGTTGTATAACCTTTGATATTGAATCTCAGATTCGGATTCAATTTTGTCTCCTGACGACAAGCAATATGCACATTGTTGTCACAGAGAGAAGACAGGTCAGTCTCTTTATTTTCCTCTGGGTACCATTTATATTGAGTTGTAGTAGATTGAATTGTATCCTCGTAGTAGATTTCTCATCATGAGCTCGAGCTGCAGCTCCTGACGCGCGGTTACCCCGGACGCGGTAGCATTACTGGAGATATCAGTTTTGCTCTTCATTTGAAAATGGGTGCCGTTGCAACGTTAGTCACCTTGGAAACGAACCAGAATTTGGTCAAATATTCCAAGGTTCCAGGGAGACCGCAAGGAGGTGTGGTCGGACCTCTCTCCTTCCCCTGGAATGCCGTCACTACAGGATAAAAAAACTCTTGGTAAATTTTTTAAATTGTGATTCAGAATCTGCCACTGAAGCTTCACGAGAGTTTCGTTCCTTTAAAGATATTCGAAGCGGTAAAGGTCCAATGAGTTGCTACTCTAAGGCGAATGATTAAATTTTGAGGAAACTGGATCTCTGGAAGCAAAACCTCGGAGTGGAAGACCATCGACATGCAAGTTAGTGGCTGTTACGGTTTTGCAGAATGCTGAAGCTATTGAAACGTTATCCACGTATGGAGAAGTAAGTGCTAGACAAGTTTCTCGACAAACGGGGATTTCGTATGGAACAGTTTGGAGAAGAACACACATTTAGATTTTTTCTATAAAAATACCCTAACAAAATTCAAAGTTTTCACGAGTTGAAAGTCAGCGATTTTGAGAAGCGTCAAGAATTCGCTGCATGGGTTTTCCGGCAAAATGATATTGATTAAAACTGGCTCAAATGTTCTAAGAACAGATGATGCTCACTTTTATCTAAAGGGAGAATTTAACATTCAAAACTACCTCATTTTGGCAACAGAAAACCCTAGGATTTTTACAGAAATACCACTTCATCAGCCCAGAGTTACAGTTTTGTGTGTGTTCACTTCTTCTTTTATTATTGAGCCATTTTTCTTTGAAAGAATCAATGGAAGAACTTTTAAAACCGTTTTTGTAATTGGTGAACGTTATGTTCAACTTTGAGAGAAAAGGTTATTCCCATATTGCAGGACAGACAAGCACTAAGCGAAATAACATTCATGCAAGATGGTGGACCTCCTCATATCTCCCGCGTGCCAAACAATTGCTGAAGGATACGTTCAGTGAAAATCGTGGGTATAAGTCGCCACTTTTATACCAGTGGCCACCAATATCACCAGACTTGACGCCTTACAATTTTATCGATGATGCCGGCCTACCAAATTGGCCATGTTGAAGGCTCTCTATCAAGATGGTACGTTTTATAAATTTCAACTATTTAATTGTGACCATTCTGTCATCTATCGTCTGCAGGCGGTTGTGTTTGAGAATGAAGGGCGCCACATTGAGCAAGGATTGTGACCTAATACAAGAGAGAAGGCAGTTACCTCATGTGTTATATTTTGCAGCTCTTTGTTTTGGGTTATGGGATAATAAATGCTGTCCTCACATCTTGACTCTTTATTTTTTCTGTGAACAGTAATTTTTTGTTTTCATTTTCCCACATCTTATATTATGTCGTGCAGACCAAAGTGTTATAACTTCTCGAATAATACTGGTATACACAATTTTACCCCTTATGTTTAGTTTATCGCTTTTCGCTCTATAGAAGAAATAGCATAAGGATATCTCCGTACCCCCTCAACTTTAGAAATTTTGCGCAAAAAAATAATACAAAATGATTTTACTACCACGTTTTTCAACGCAAAAGGTCGATTTAAAATGATTTTTTTAGGGATACATTTTCAAAATTATGTACAGTATAATAAACAATGATAACATTTGACAAACCCATAGGATATTTGGAATAAAGTACAACAAAGATTTTGTCACCCCCTCTATATTTCATTTTTAGATCATGACAAATATCCGGTTAAATAGTCAAGTGTCGCCAATCAGTTAAGAAACTACACATTCCTTATAGCAAGAAATTAACATTTCAAAAATCGTGTATTGATATCAGCAGTGTTTTCAAACATTCAATCTATTTCACAAAACTCCATCTGAAATATAAATATTTTTATGCTAATGTTTAATTTGCATATACCTATTTTACATATCTCAGATTGTATTTAAAAATCGTCAACCATTCTTATAACCTTTGGCGAAATGGTGTTTTATTAATTTATCATTTGATATTATTAAGGTTCTTTCCTGGTATTCAAAAAGGAAAAATACATGTCGTTCAGTTATATTTTTCAATTTATCAAACAATTTGGCCGCTCAATCCCTGATTCTGGTAGAGAGCCATCTAGAGAATAAAGTTTAACTAAAATAAATTTCGAAATTTTCATTATTTGCCATAAAAAACCCATTGCATCCTGAAAAGTTTCAGAAAGGCTAAAATATGTTAGCTTTGATTAATGTGTTTTAAATTTTATTTGTAAATTCGATTCCCGCCCCTGGACACTTTTTATTTTTCCGTTCTCCATTACTCTTCATGTTTCACCTTTCCATACCTCATCCTCAAAGTTAGAAATGTCGCTATTTCTCTTTGAAAATAAATTTCGATTTTTAAAAGAAACATTCGCGGTATAATTTTAATTTCGTTTTTACAATCATCAGCCGCGTTATATTGTATTATATATATATATAAATATATATATATATATAGAGAGAGAAGAGAGAGAGAGAGAGAGAGAGAAGTACTTTAAAAATGGTATTAATTTTAACTTTGTAATATTTTTATTTAATTACGTAATACAACATTTTTAAAAATGGTGTGAAAATTATACACGATGGCGTTTTTTTTTAACATCTTGTCAAAATTGGCCAAACATCTCATACTCTCCGTGGCAACTTCCAACTCACAATTGGAGTGGAGAACCGTTTTCGGTAGAAAAGCGACCAACTCCGTGTTTAGTGTCAACAGTAAAATACCCAAGATTAACTTATTTAAACCATAAAGCCTTCATTTTGGGGTAAAACATTTAGGAGAGAGTAAATGGAAAAGAATTTTAAAGAATATTATTTAAAGAATCTTTTACTAATGGATACAATAAAGTGGAGAAATGAAAGAGAAATAAACTTTTTAATTAAGAAACTTTTTAATGAGAGCAATATACATGCGAGTTTATATCGCTACAATTAATTTTATTTAAGTTAGCCTGATCCTTATTAGTGGAATAAATTAGAACGTAGACGTAGAAAAATGTGATAAAGATATTCTGTGAAATGATAACTTTTATAACTAATGCAACTTTAAGTTCTAGAGTACAATCTATTGGAATAGTTATCAACCTAACTAGATTTCCCACATTATTATTTCCGGAATTTGGAGAATATACTTGTAATATTTCAATGAAAAGTAACAATTGGCTTATATATATATTACTAGCCGAATGACCCGGGTAACGCCCGGGTTTACCCGATTAAATGCTTTTATTCAAATACTATTCGTTACAATTATAAATTGGCGCCGTGGATGTCATTCTTGTATAATATAAAATGAGTTTTAAAAATTGTAAAAAAAAAATGCATCGGCCGGGAATCGAACCCGGGGCGCCCGCGTGGCAGGCGAGCATTCTACCACTGAACCAAAAGCAAACGGTTACAGAATTAAGAACGCATGACGATGATAACTGTATATTATCGTGACAGAGGCCACGACAGACGGTCGTGACTATATATATTAATAGCAATTAACAAGCCCTCAAAGCAACACAGTTCTTTATTCATCATCTCCATCAACTGAAGATTTATTTCTAATAATGGCGGTGTCCCTCCAATGGCTTTCTTTGGAAGAATCTGCACACAGTCAGGATCTTCTTGTTCCTGATCACCTCACGATCTTCCTTTTACCGTCAACCGGCCGTTCAGCTCGTCCTCGATAATCAGCTCCATTATGGATTGTCCATCCCACAAGAACCTTGTTGGCGTCATAATCTAATAGGAGATTCTGACTCTAGGTGACCAACTTGATATACGTATAGGTGTTCTTCTCATCTGGGACTTCGTAGAGAGTGCCTCGCTATAACTCTATGCAACGGCCTTTTAAAACCATCGCCTTTTGCTCTCAACTTCAGCAACTTCAAATAAGCAAGCTTCAAGAACATTTGTTCTTCTACGGGCTTATGATAATTAGGACGGAAGAAAGTGAAACTGTTTACAGAAGAAATATCGGCACGCGTGCATTGGATGATTTTAAAACTAAAAATATTAAAAATGTATTATCATTTACAATAAGATTTTAGGGAAGTATATTTGAAACTGTAAATGTAATGGATCTATTGTCTTTTTTTTTATAAGGAACGTAAACTCAGTTGGTAACTCAATATTTCTCTGTTGATGCTCTTGTAGTTGTGGATGCAAGGGTTTCTAAAAGTGATCTTTGATATTTTCCTGTGATATTATGGTGATGACATTTGACTTTTGACATATTGAAAATCTGTGAAGAATGATAGTAGAGAATAGAACGTTGAGCTTTGGTTCTATGTTTCTGTTTTGTTCATTGAATCTGGTCTGGATTTGATCTACGGGTTTCGCCAAAGTATGTGGCATCAGAATCTCTGCTCTGAATTGAGTATGTTGCATTGGTTTGGTGAAGAAATTTCTGTTGTGGGTCGATGTTGCAAAAAGAACAGCCAAATAAGTGATTTTATAAATATATGATTATTATTAGATATATTATATATATTATATTTTAAAAAAAGATAAGATTTCTGTTGTTTTTTGATCATCTTGATGATTATATTATGGTGGTGCAGTCATGGCCTAATATCTTGTGAAAGTATAATAACAAAAATGGTTTTGATCAGATATTGTTTTAATTGAGTTTTAGGATAAACATAATTCGGTAAAAGTACCGCCTGGCTTAAGGCGTAAGAATAAATAAAACAAAATATTATTTACATAATTACAAAGTTTTGGGTCGGCCAATCGGGGAAGAACAACAATGAGTATTTATAGAGAAAGCGCGACCTCTGGCGGTCGATTTATACAGGAGTATTTATATTTATGAAATTATAACCCTAAATAAAATATTTTAAAATATAACATTTAAAATAATATCTTAATATAACATTTCAAATAATATCTTAATATAACATTTCAAATAATACCTTTATATAACATATATACATATGGTATGGTTTAAATTACCATTTCCTACTATGTAATAGATTAAGAGCTGAGTTAAAGCAAGATTGAGAAGTTAAAAAACGTCTAAAATCGAGAGAGAAATCCAACAACCCTGGCAAAGTCGTTGCCATCGAGGTCAAAGGGTTCAGAATGCCGCAGACGTTCAAAGTCCAAACTCTCCCCCCCCCCTCCTCGGGAATGGTATATAAAAAACCTCGGTTTTAGCCCAACTCAGACAGTCACTTCACCGTCGGCGTGAGCCCTTGTATAGATATTGTATAATACTTATAACAAGATTGTCATGTTGTATATAGAGACACATCTATAAATAAATATACGCATGATTGACATGTGTCATTGCATCGCCATATGTAAAGTACTTTGTACAAACTGAGGATAAATATATAAAACTATGTAATAGATTAAGAGCTGAGTTAAAGCAAGATTGAGAAGTTAAAAACGTCTAAAATCGAGAGAGAAAATCCAACAACCCTGGCAAGTCGTTGCCATCGAGGTCAAAGGGTTCAGAATGCCGCAGACGTTCAAAGTCCAAACTCTCCCCCCCCCCCCTCCTCGGGAATGGTATATAAAAAACCTCGGTTTTAGCCCAACTCAGACAGTCACTTCACCGTCGGCGTGAGCCCTTGTTGGTTGCAGCCAGGTCCCCATCATCGACCATGTAAAACAGTAAGAACTCTTAACTCCATCTTGCTCTTAGCTCGACTTTTATCTGTTCACGGAACTTTCCTACTACAACTGTGCCTCTTCGTTTTTTTGTGTGTGGACATTCTCAAGCTTTCCACTCTGCCTCGACCACGACTGCCTGTACTCTTGTGAGAACTGTTTAAAGGTCCTACAAGGTGCAGAGAGGTACTGGAAAACTCTCCACGCCTGACTGTCCCTCTCGGTTACTACAGGTTTGACCCTCGGTTACCACAGCTTATAGCGAGAGTCGACAGGATCTCTCATCACAGATAAGTCGACAGGACCTATATCACAGATTAGTCGACAGGATCTCTCATTACCACCGATATCACATACATATGTTGACAAAAGAATAGCAACCGCACACAGCAGTAGAACAAAGGCAGTCTTTTGGTATATACGAGGAAGAAGACTGACGGCCGTTCCCATTGGTCAGTTATCTTCATGCAGCGCCTCAGAGGCGCCCGCGTCCACGCTTCTCTCATCATCCCCACTAAAGCGCAGGACGGAGGAAACAGTTCATGAAGTCACAGGCGTTCTTGTGAGCCACTTTGCTCAGGGTCTTGGTGAAGACGTCGGCCAGGTTCTCCTTTGTAGGGATGTAGACATTCTTGATCTCTCCGCTAATTATTCTTTCTAAGTCGTCATATAGATAAGCGTTATCTACGTCGAGATATCTATTGTACCATTTCATGTTCAAACTTAACGTTATCAAACTCTGATTACAGCTAAGTTAATAACATGTGCATAATTTTCCTGAAAATCGATACCTTGTTTCTTTGAGAAACCTCTAGCTACTAAACGTGCTTTGAAACGCTCTAAATTTCCGCTCTCATTAGTTTTCACCTATACACCCATCTGCTGCTAATCGGTTTCTTTCCCGGCGGTAATGTTGATAACTCCCAAGTGCCTCGTTCCTGAAGCACTCTAAGCTCATCGTCCATTGCTTTTCTCCAATACACGGCTTCGGGAGATCGGACTGCCTCTTCAAAACTTTGTGGCTCGGTAACATCTAAAAGATTTAACTCTAACTCTTGGTTTACCTTTCTTCCCATATGGATTTTCGAAAATGTTTTTGGGGGTGGAGGGTTGTGGCAGAGCGTCCCCTACCCCCACTGAATCCAAATTACTCGGTAATTCATTCTCTAGGTTGTTTCATAATTAGTCTCAGGTTCTAGCCAAACGTGGATGTACCTTTCCGGTTCTGTCTCTTCGACTATTTTGGTCCACACTAGTCCAATTTTAGACTAATCGAATCTAACATGTTTTGTTTCAATCACCTTTTGTGATTCTGGGCACCAGAGACGATATCCACGTGTTGAGTGGATTAGCCTACCAGAATACATCTACATGCTCGATGGTCTAATTTTCGCCTTCTTTCTCTTGGTATATGGCTATATGCCAAAGATCCAAATGCTTTTAGGTGTCTTACACTAGGATTTCTTTCTAACCAAAGTCCATCAGGTACTTTGTCTTTTAGAGCACTATTATAACATTTGTTTTTAATGTAAGCAGCTGTTTTTACCGGCCTCTGCCCAAAATCTTTGGGGGAAATTAGCGCTAAGTAAACAAGCGCGGACCATATCTAAAAGTGTTCGATTTACACGTTCCGCCACACCGTTCATTTGCGGAGAATACACGTTCGTGCGTTCATGCTTTATCCCCAGTTTTTGTAATTTGTCTTGGAATTCTCTATTGCAAAACTCAAGTCCATTATCCGATCGTAACACTTTGATTTTATTACCAGTTTGTCTCTCTACAGTGGCTCTATAGATATCGAAATGTTTTAATACTTCATTTTTGTTTTTCAGAAAATACACAGTAATCCTTCTTGAGAAATCATCAACAAAAGATAGAAAGTATATATTGCCTCTGGTTGATTTTACCGGCATTGGACCGCAAATATCTGTGTGGATAAGTTCCAAGGTCCGTTTTGATCTAATATTGCCAAGGTTTTTAAGTGACGCTTTAGTGGATTTGGCGATACAACAATGGTCGCATAGGTCTGTCTCTAGAGGAAATTTCTAAGCCTATTACCAGCTCCTCCCGCGCCATCTTTTCAATGGCGTTACTGTCAATATGGCATAACCTTTGTTGCCACGTTCTCAAGGAATTGTTCTGAAAATGGTCCCTTTCACAAATAAATGCTGTTTTACTGGAGTTTAAGGTCTTACCTTTCACAATGTAGAGGTTATTTACATTTGTCGCTTCCGCTATAATCCTGTTTTCTGGGTTGAAAAACGCGAGCTACCATATTACGGAAGGTCACACGGTTGCCGTTTTCTTCTATCTTGGAGACTGACAGCAGATTCCTTCGCACATTTGGGACGTATAACACATTGTTTAGCTTGATTTCGATGCTTTCATTATGGATAGACTTCTGGAGAAATTTGTGTCCATATCCTTTGGCATCAGTTGTCCCACTCGCAGTCATGATAGGATCAGATGACACCTCCCGAAGGTCAACGAACCAGTCTTTGTTTCTGCATACATGGTTGGTTGCTCCGCTGTCCAGTAGCCACGAATCCTCGTCGCTCGTTAGGTTGAGTGCAGCCAGGAAGTTATCTGATAATGCTGATTATCGCGGTTCTTTGTAGTTGTTAGCTTCATTCCTCGGCAGTTGGTGCGATGTGGCCGATCTTCCCGCATCGGTAGCATTTTCTTCGACTGTCGGTGCTGCTGTTATTTTGATGATTGTTCACCTGTAGCACCTCCTTGGATGAATCCTCTTTTCTGGTTGTTCTCCTCTCGTGTTCCGTTTGCAGGATCTGCTTTACCTTGGATGACGTGAACTCATCATCCGTCATGTTTCCAAAGTTCATTATAATCCCATCATAGGAGTCTGGTAGTCCAGCTAGCATAGAGTACGCCAGATCTTATCCTTTACTTTCACATCCCGCTTCTCTGAGATGATCACTGCAGGTCTTCAATCTTGATAGATAATTTATCATATTTTCTTCTTCGATGAACTTGATGTTCACGAATTGTTTCTTGAGTTGAAGAATTCGCGCCCTTGATTTCGGTTCAAATATTTGTTCCAGGGTCGTCCAGGCTTCTCTTGCAGTCTTACAGTCGAAAGTGTGTATTTGTTGCTCTGTAGAAATTTATAGAGCAATCGTTGCCAGTGCCTTTTCTTGTTTAAATTTTGTCTTCTCATATTTCTTTGATCCTCATCAGCGTCGATCGTTTCTTCGTTAATTACATATTCCCATAATTCTCTTTCGATTAGAAGCTTCTTCGTGTTAAACTTACATGATCGATAATTGCTGCCGGTGAGCTTCTAGATGTTCAGGGCAAGCGCTTGGGAAGACGACGCCATCTTGGTTTCACTTACTTTTCGTTCTTTTTATGCAGCTAACCACGCTCTGCTACCATGTTGTGGGTCGATGTTGCAAAAGAACAGCCAAATAGGTGATTTTATAAATATATGATTGTTATTAGATATAAGGATACATATGTTGACAAAGAATAGCAACCGCACACAGCAGTAGAACAAAGGCAGTCTTTTGGTATATACGAGGAAGAAGACTGACGGCCGTTCCCATTGGTCAGTTATCTTCATGCAGCGCCTCCAAGCGGAGCCCGCGTCCACGCTTCTCTCATCAATTTCATCTGCCTATAATATATCAGTGATAGGAATTTTAATGAGTTGGCCTGATGATTGGTAGTTCTTTAAAAAAAAGTGTTCCTCCTAGTTTCCTGAGTGTATGTAAAATATTTTCATTGTCATTAGAACAAGTACTAAGGCGCGTAGCTAGGTAGACGCTAGTCTTTTTCGGGAAGTACTAGATTTGGTGATAGGATTAATATGACTTTTTGCCTATAGATTGGTGGTACTTGAAGAAAGTTTTGATTCTTAGTTTCCTGACTACAACAGCACCAACAAAAAGATTGAGTTACCAACTGAATCACAGTTCCTTAGGAAAAGACAATAGATTCCTTGCATCTACAGTTTCAAATATACTCCCCCAAAATTTTATTATAAATAATAATCAATTTTTAAATATTTTAATATTTAGCTTTAAAATCATTCAATACATGCGTGCCGATATGTACGAGGTGTGTTCAAAAAGTATCGCGACTTTTGTGTTTTTTCAAAAATTATTTATTTATTCATGAATACCTATTTTGTCCCCTTCAAAGTAATCCCCATGAGATATTATACACTTGTGCCAACGGTTTTTCCAATCTTCGAAGCATTTCAAAAAATCATTTTCAGCTCCTCCTTCAATGCCGTCTTTATCTCGTCAAGCGTAGCGTAAGGTCGTCCTTTTATGGGCCTCTTCAGTTTAGGGAGCAAGAAAAAGTCACAGGGGGCCAGATCTGGGGAATACGGTGGCTGCGGCATCATTAGTGTATTGGTTTTGGCCAAAAAGTCACGCACAAGCAACGATTGGGGAGTTATCGTGGTGCAAAAGCCATTTTTGTTCTTCCACAAATCCGGGCGTTTCTGGCGGATTGCTTCGCGCAAATTGCGCATAACTTGCAGGTAATATTCCTTATTGACCGTTCTACCCTGTGGCAAGAACTCATGATGCACCACGCCCCTGCAATCGAAGAAAACTGTCAGCAAAACTTTCACATTCGACCGAACTTGGCGCGCTTTTTTCGGTCTTGGTTCGTGCGGCAGCTTTCATTGAGATGATTGAGCTTTGGTTTCCACGTCATAACCATAAACCCACGCTTCGTCACCAGTTATGACCCTCTGGAGCAAATTTGGGTCGTCGCGGACAGAGTCCAACATCTCATTAGCAATGTTCATGCCATGCTGTTTTTGGTCGCAAATGAGCAATTTTGGTACGAATTTCGCGGCGACCCGTCTCATGCCCAAATCATTGATAAAAATCGAATGGCACGAGCCAATCGATATGTTTAGGTCCTCAGCAACTTCTCTAACGGTGATTCGACGATTGGCCAATATCATTTTCTCCACTTCATTAATTTTTCGTCTGTTGTTGAAGTGCTCGGGCGTCCGGTACGCACTTCGTCGTTCACATCTTCTCGGCCTTCTGAGAACATTTTGTACCACAGATAAACGTTGCTTCGGTCCAAGGTAGCTTCTCCGTATGCCACAGTCAACATTCGGAATGCATCCGCGCACTTAATTTCGTTTTTCACACAAAATTTGATACAGGTTCTTTGATCCATTTTTTTAATAGGTAAAAATCGAAGACGATCCAAAACACCTGCAAGCAAAGCAGCTGTCAACAATTAAGTGAACATTCAAAATGGCCGAGCTTGTCGGCATAAGTGAGAGACATGAGTACCAAAAAAAAGCCACAAAAAGATCGAAATTCGAATATACTGTGGCATGCATGGCGTTAGAAAATAGTTCTAAAAGTGGCCAATAGGTGGCGCCATGGATTTATGCGGCGTTTCTCTGCTCTGACTCTGTTGTTGGTCCTGTTCCTTCGCCATCCCCTGTAATAAATGGTTCTGTGCATGATTCCTCCTCCGGCTTCATCCTGCCACCTGTATTATGTAAAGTACTTGTTATATGATATTGCGACCATTTATAATGTAGATAAAGTGTTTTAATAAATCCCCTCTTGTTCTTCGGCGTTGTGCGGTCGTGACTCTCCTTCCGACAACACATCGCTGCGCCTCTCGTCAGTCCTGACTGTCCCCCCACCCGTGGTAAGGCTGACGGATACTGACAGAGGTTAGGGGAGTTTCACGTGGTGGCGTGGCTCTCAAGTGGTAGTGTGGGGTAGGCCAACGGTCCAAAGGGTCAGCCACAGTAAGGAAGCGTTAAGAGGGGTAGAGCACGCGACATTTGGTGTCAGAAGTGGGATCCTTATTAGTGGACTGACCGGCAGTATCTGGTGGAGAGTCGGGGTTGAGGCTCTGGAGGGAACCAGATAGTTGCCACCTTGTTTGTATGCCTGTAGAGACCAGAGGACAGAAAATGGCCTCAGAGGAACTTTTGAAGCAGTTCATGGGCCTTATGAGGCAAGAAAGGGAGCAAGAAAAGGAGGAGGAGGAGGAAGAGCGGAGACGAGAACAAGAAAAGGAGGAGGAAGAACGGAGACGAGAACAAGAAAAGGAAGAGAAGCTGAAACGAAGAGAAGAAAAAGAGGAGAAGCTGAAGCGTGAAAAGGAGGAGGAAGAGCGGAGACGAGAACAAGAAAAGGAAGAGAAGCTGAAGCGAAGAGAGGAAAAATGGGAGAAATGGGCCAAAATGCTGTCGGGGATAGGGGTGAAGCACAGGGACACCAGGATGTGGACAAGAGGATCAAGAGCCTGGAGTCCGAGGTGATTGCCCTGCAGGAGGAACCGAGCACAGCAGAGCGTGCGAGACGCAGCGCAGAGGCAGAGAGAGACGACCTGGCAGAAGAGGCCAACAGCAAGGCTAGTCGTGTGACCATGCTCCAGGATGACAAGCGCAGGCTGGAGACCCGGATCCACCAGCTGGAGGAGGAGATGGAGGAGGAACGGGCCAAGGCGGAGGGGCTGGCGTAGAAGGCCCATTGCGCCCAGAGCTCCGTGGACCTGCTCACCACAGAGGTGGCAGCAGAGAGAGCCTCCTGCCAGAAGCTGGAGAACGCCGGGTCCCTGCTGGAGAGACAGGGCAAGGAGCTGCGGGCCAAGCTGCAAGAGCGGGAGACCTCTCAGAGAGCCCGTACCAAGGCCACCATTGCCAGCCTAGAGAGCCAGACCTGCCAGCTGGAGGAACGGGCCAAGGCGGAGGGGCTGGCGGAGAAGGCCTATTGCGCCCAGAGCTCCGTGGACCTGCTCACCACAGAGGTGGCAGCAGAGAGAGCCTCCTGCCAGAAGCTGGAGAACGCCGGGTCCCTGCTGGAGAGACAGGGCAAGGAGCTGCGGGCCAAGCTGCAAGAGCGGGAGACCTCTCAGAGAGCCCGTACCAAGGCCACCATTGCCAGCCTAGAGAGCCAGACCTGCCAGCTGGAGGAACAGGCCAAGGCGGAGGGGCTGGCGGAGAGGGCCCATCGCGCCCAGAGCTCCGTGGACCTGCTCACCACAGAGGTGGCAGCAGAGAGAGCCTCCTGCCAGAAGCTGGAGAGCGCCGGGTCCCTGCTGAAGAGACAGGGCAAGGAGCTGCGGGCCAAGCTGCAAGAGCGGGAGACCTCTCAGAGAGCCCGTACCAAGGCCACCATTGCCAGCCTAGAGAGCCAGACCTGCCACCTGGAGGAACAGCTGGAGGCGGAGGGCAAGGAGAGACAAGCTCTCGCCAAGGCCAACAGGAAGCTGGACAAGAAGGTCAAGGAGATGTCCATGCAGCTGGAGGATGAACACAGGCAGTCAGAACATTACAAGGGAAAAGATCATGATGCAAATGAAGCGAAAAATATAGATGATGTACATTGTACAGAGTCAAGGGTGGAAGGAAGGCTAGATGTAGAACGGTGTACTGATTTAAAGGTGGAAGAAAAGCTAGATGCAGAACAGGGTACTGATCCAAAGGAAGAAGAAAAGCTAGATGCAGGAAAGGGATACTGGTTGCCTGATCGCCCTGTATTTGGGTGCGAGTCCGGGGCTACGCCTATACGGCCAGTATTTGACGACGCTTCCAGTCGAAGACACAGCGGACTCTCCTTGAGACGATATTTAAAAAAGATACCCAATCTACTGAAGAGAATTTCTGAGATAGGGATAGAGCTTCGGAAAAATAAGTACGGAGTTTTGGCCGACCTGAGAAGATACTTCCGGTTGATGGCCATTAAGAGCAATGATTGGGACTACCTCAGATTTATTTGGAAAAAGAAGATGGACAACTGATGGTTTTTGGGCGGGAAATCGTTGGAGACGATTTTAGTTAAGTGCCCCATACCTCAAGGATCCGGATGAAAAAAAAAGAAATAGTTGAATGATGATGCAAAGGTCGTCAAGAGAAGCAACGACTTGGTCTACCGCATCCAGCGAAGTTCGAAAGCAAAACCAAGGGTCGTCCATTTGAGCCGGTTGGCACTCTTCCAGGGAGAGCAATCAGAGTGGACCTGATCGGGACGATCAGGTTTGATTGGGGGGCAGTGTGGCATGCATGGCGTTAGAAAATAGTTCTAAAAGTGGCCAATAGGTGGCGCCATGGATTTATGCGGCGTTTCTCTGCTCTGACTCTGTTGTTGGTCCTGTTCCTTCGCCATCCCCTGTAATAAATGGTTCTGTGCATGATTCCTCCTCCGGCCTCATCCTGCCACCTGTATTATGTAAAGTACTTGTTATATGATATTGCGACCATTTATAATGTAGATAAAGTGTTTTAATAAATCCCCTCTTGTTCTTCGGCGTTGTGCGGTCGTGACTCTCCTTCCGACAACACATCGCTACGCCTCTGGTCAGTCCTGACTGTCCCCCCACCCGTGGTAAGGCTGACGGATACTGACAGAGGTTAGGGGAGTTTCACGTGGTGGCGTGGCTCTCAAGTGGTAGTGTGGGGAAGGCCAACGGTCCAAAGGGTCAGCCACAGTAAGGAAGCGTTAAGAGGGGTAGAGCACGCGACAATACGTAACCCGCGAAAATTCAAAAGTCGCGATACTCTTTGAACATACCTCGTATTCTGTAAACAGTTTAATTTTCTTCAGTACTATTTATCATAAGCTCATAGAAGAACAAACTTGCTTGAGGGAAAGAGAGAGAGAGAAGCATTGCCTTTTTGATTCATTAAAAAGAACCTAATTATCATTTTTCAGTATACGTTTGTAAACTACTTCAAAAGTTGTATCTAATATACCCATTTCTTGATTTAACAAAAAAAAAAAATCTAACAACACACGCTTTTTAAGCTGTTGGTCTTCGTCAGCATTTGACTTACCAATGAGAATATATAGGCCAAAATTGCGTCAATATGTTAAAAACTCCTTTAAAAAGTCTAAATAAAGATCGGTTTGCTGAAAGAGCATATACAGATAATGAAACTAAAAGTTGTCAATTGCGCGCGCGCGCAGAACGTCATCATAAAATAAAGTTAATAAAAGAAACTTATTGGGGAAACTTTATAAATAGAGAGAGCCATCTATCGGAATAAATATCAACTAGATTTTATATTTCCAGAATTTGGCCACCACACCAGAATCAACAAGGAAATACATTTTGGTCTGTTGGCTCTCTTTAGCGTGGCAGTTGCATGGCCAAGTAGCTGCTCTTTATTTTACAGCTCTTAAAGCCTCTCATAGTAGTGGAAGAAGGAGTGGGGTTAAAATTTCTGGTAGATGAAAATCATGATGCATAGGATGTGTGTGTCTCATAGTATGCTCATTATTGCCGGCTTCAGGAGGAAAGACACACATTAGCAATCTAACTTGCCTATCAACTTAACAAGTCAAATATTTACAAGCTTTTCTGTGATTCATTGGCCGATGAGAGCGTTGTCTACTTGTACCAACAGTTCCACATTTCAACAGATAACTGAGAATATCGCAAAAAATACTATGAAACTCTTAGGGGTTGTTATGCCTCTCCACCAAGTCCGTGTTTAGCTGATTGCCTATTAGCATGGGGGATGGTGGAGAGTGGTATAAGCCGTTGACTCTCGGTTTCCACGGCCTGGAACATTGGGTAGCTTTTTCTACTAGAAAAAAATGCTTTGATTTCCTTCGATTCTCTCAAAAGTTCAATTTCAACTGTGAGGGCAAGTAACCAAACGAGGCTCTGGCACATTTATAAGTGCAAAAGTTTGCTTTCTACATGCTTTCTACATGTGTAGATATGTGGTGCTCTTGCAGTAAAATCACTTATGATAATAATGATTCATATAGTGTATCATAGCCTGTAACAAATATACTAGGAGCAATTTAAAAATCTATTTAAATATTGATATTTAATATCAATGTTGTTTTTTTTTCCACTTCTTCTTGGACAGAATATAAAGCGAAATGTCTTTATAAAACGTTTTGGTTGTTGTTGATTTTAAAGATTTTTTAAAAAGAAGGTTTCAAATATTTACCAACATTCAGACTTGATAAATTTTTCTTGTTTTTTAAAGAAGCGACACACTCTCTTTGGTGAGTCGGATACATGCACTACGATGAGACGGGCAGTCCGAAACACGTAGGTGTTTGGATTTTTCTTGTTAATCCAACAAAGGTTCTTGCTTCAATTCCGGAAATAAAGGTTCAGTTGGTGTTTATTTTTATAGATGGCGCTCTCCCATTATCAACTTAAGGAAATGCTCTTTTTCATTATGTTTCTATTATGATATCTCAGCAATAACATATTCTTCTGCCATTCAAGAATGACTGAAACAATAGCTAACACTAATGAAAAATTCCGATTTTTTTTTCCATTTGGAATTCCTTACTATTTTCGTCCAAATTTTTACAACGCACAATTCATTACAAATTATGGTAATTTTGGAGTATTTATGTCGAAAATCGGGGCAACGATGATCCCAGCTGCTTCTGTGGAAAATAAAACCAAGACTCAATACATTTGTTGATAGAATGTCCATTCTTTCACAGCTACAGAAGTAATCATTTTTATCCCATCGAATAAATGTGCGAATTTGTATATAACAAAGACACATATGTAAAATTCAATAATTTTTGTAAATTCATTTCAGACTTTCTTTTCTGTTTGATAAAACCAACCTTTCAGTTTTAATTTTGTTTTTAGTCTTGTTTATTTAATTGTATATAAAATGAATTGTATATAAGCTGCTAAAATGTATTTAGGCGCAAGTATCCCAAGCTGGGATATCGCGTCCGATATGTCAAATAAACAATAAAAAAAATTATGATATTATTCTGATATATTTTGGGATTTTTTGGAAAAATTCTACAAATACAGTTAAACATCTCTGTAAAGGACACCTAGTTTCAGAGCAAAAGTGTCTTTTATGGAGAGGTGTCCTCCTACCGAAAAGTAGTTACATAGTAAAAAAGGTAATTTTTACAATGAAAACTGTCCTTTGTAGAGAGGTGTCCCCTAGCCGGAGTGTCCTCTCATGGAGGTTTTATTGTATATATTTTTTTAAAATCACAAACACAACTTTAGAAACTAAAATACATTGGCATCCAATCATTTCAAAGTTTTATAAAACAAATGTTCACCACCATTGTTAGAAACATGTAAGATAGAGGGCCATGCTCATCAGTAGTGGACCTTCTCAGTGATGTGGTTCGTCAGTTCAATCTACCAGATCAATACAACTATAGATTTGTTTGTTTGTTCTGATTATATAGTCGGTATACCCCGCGTACTTGGTGACTTCTTCCTGGTGATGCTATTAAGTAAAACTCTAGAGAAATATTTCTATGATTGAATCACTGTGACATAAGCATATGAGCTACAAAGTTACATCTTAACTTTTCGTAAATCACCTTCAGTCCTAGCATGGCGTGTTTTCCCGCTTCCTCGTTTCCCCAAATACATCCAAGACCACTACTTCATCTCGTCTCTCTTGACTTCTCATAGTTCACGTGTAGTGTTTATTGCTACTGAAAAAAAAAACTAACTAAAATGCTGCAAGTCATTATGTGATTTGTAGAACGATGGCTTTTCAGTTCGAATATGCAAGCAACAAACTGAGTGAATGTGTTCTATGATATCAGCACAGGGGTTCTAATTGGTAACATTTGCACCTCTGGTCAATCGGTCATGTGATTATTTAGAAGGGCTCTACCATGCGTGCCCTATTCAAATAGGCAGCGCTGGTCCGACATGATTTGGCTTTTACCGCTTGGCCGTTCCGCCAACACTTAGCGGCGGCCAACTGGCGAGTCGGACTGATTGCTGTCGTGGAAATGTTTACTTCTCGTGAGTTAGTGGAAAAACTTCGATCACACGAGGAATGTTTTGCCATTTGATGCTCCTGAAATTCTACGTATATGTGTCATTAGTCGTTTCGAACTTAAGTGACGTGACCTTCTTTTAAAAGAGGGAGAAATAGATGGCGGTATTTAGTGCTTTTCTTAATTAGTTCAGAGAAACTGAGTGGAATTATGATAGAGGACAAAAGCAGACGTAGCACCCGATGAACAGGATCTACGAGGTCTTCCTATCATAAAGCCTGTGGACGCAGTGATAGAACAACACCATACTCTGATTTGGTAAACCTAGAATACCACTTAAAGTTCATTTATACCAACACTTCAATTTTTAGGATAGCTGTGTCTGATGGCTTCAGTAGTGGAAGCAAATAATATGTACATCTCGGTGCTTGGGGTTTTGGGAATTATGAGACAAGATTCCTTTGACTATTTCCTCCAAAATCTTATCATAGATTGGCATCCTTTGGTACGGGATCTAAAGGGCTTCTAGTGGAGGCCTGCTATAACTTCTTAGAAAAATAATTTCCGACAGAATTCTATATTTCACGTGTCGTAGCTCTCTCTATAAAATTGGCTGTTTGACATTTAAGGTTGAAGTTTAAATTATTTATTCATCTCTCAAGAGAGATACCTTCAAAATAATCGTTCATATTTCTCTACAATATCTAAATTTGGAATCATGATATCAGGTAAAATGGTAATCATGGAATCAGGTAAAAGTTGAATAGGTTTTCAAACTTTCGATGTGAAAACCGTATTCACAAAATATTTTATTTAATTTGAATGGGCAAGCTTTCAAGTTAATATCGCTGTTATACAGGCTTATAGTTTGAATAATATCGGCTATTTATAAAGAGAAATATTCACAGGTGTACGCGGAGCGTGTATAGTGATTTTCTTAAAACTTAGTAATTGCTAAGGAAAGGCCTCCTTAAAGAAAGACTGCATTATGTCGTCTCGAAATATCTAAGTGTGATCACAAATAAATATGACATCAAAATCGCTACATTGATATTATTCGCCTATGTAGAAATATTTCGACTATCACAATTGACTTATAAACCGAGACCAAAGAAACCAAGAACTCCCATTTCAGCAGGCAAGCTGATGTTATTTTTGGAACCAAAATGGAGTCTTTTTCTTGAGGAATCCTTGTTTAAAAAATATAAACCTTACGCTTTTTCTTGAGGATTATCCTGAATAAATGCCGCCAATAAACCTGAATCCTATTTTAGTTTATTGAACATTACTTTGAAAGCCTAAAAATAAGATGAAGAAGAGGGCTGCTGTGCAAAAAATGCAATGCCCTCATTTGGCTCAATAGAAGGTCCAAACTCCACAGAATATTTACTTTGAAGTATTATCACATAATCCGTACTCCCTCGAACTTGTACTAAACGACTTTTATTTTTTTTGAGTTCCTTAAAGATATATAAAGTTCGGCAATGTTAAAGATATAGACGAAGCGGTGCATATCTACTAAAAGTACTTCCAAAAACATTTATCTCCAAGAGCATTCCTGCGCTCCCTGAAAGATAGTAAATATGTATAGAGATAGAGGGGGGCAACTATTTTAAATATAAATAGGTGCATTATAAAGTTATTTGAAGTTTTATTTTAATAAAATGGAGAGTACACTCACCCCCCCCCCCCATCAGATAAAATGTTGTTTTAATTCTAATCCTCTTGTACTTCATTCTTGATAATTTCGTTTCAGTTTTCCAAGCTTTTCTACTTTTATACTAATGAATTTTTCTATATTTTAATAAAGACATTCAATAGGTTTTGTGGGAAAAAAAAGTGGGAAACATTTTATAAGGGAATATTACACTGTCAAGTACATAGATTCGATTTACGTTTTGAGTATAAGTTTGTCGGTGATTACTAAGGCTTAATTAAAAAAAAATCGGTATTGATCATCTCTAGGCGCGCGGGTAATTTGAGGAAGTTAATAAACCGGTCGCTGAGTGTTATCCCAGGATAAGCTGATGGTGCAGCCACTTTATGCTTATCTTGCGGGTTTGGCGTCGTCAAATGGCTCTCCTTCTCGGATGAATAATTCATTCTGCCATTGATTGATCTCTTTGTCTTCCACAGCACCTGCTGCAGGTGGTTACCGTCCATGTCATTCGCTGGTATTGTCGGCGCCTTTTCTTTGTGACTTCCTTCAATCAATCAACTAAACCATTATTAAGACCTACAGTCTTATACAAGTCTTGTATTCCGCAGATTCTCCTGAGAACACACAGAGAAGAACTGGAAAGAGAGGGAGGAGGAGAATATTAAAATTTTACAAGTAATTTGACAGAGATTTTTAATAGAAATTATATGTATACACTACGTGACTTTAGTGTAATCTACCTGCGACAGATGTTTCGTGTGATTTGATGATTTCATCAACTCCAGGCAATATTGGTCAGCGAAAAAGGAAATATAGATTTTGATAATATTTTCACCCATTTCGAATACCACTTATATTTCCCTGAGAAATTGCACCTTTCAATCATATTGTAACAGAACATATTTTAATTTATACCCATTTTATTATATTTTCCGTGATTGGCTCCAGGAATTAATCGCGTGTTGAAACCAAGAGTTTCCTCCAAGAAGACGATGTCCCTAAAGACACTTCACAATAAAGCCTCTTTTCACGCTGCAAGAAAAGGACATAAAGCGCGACTAGGGGACACTTTAAGACACCAAGAAAATATTGACCTAAATACGCAAGATCCATATCAGTAGCGTCAAAATTTGCAATCTGTAAGTCATGGCTCCTGTATGGGAGAAGATTTTTAATAGAAAATTTATTATTTATTCCCATAATTTTAATAATAATGATATATTTTATTATTAGGAAAATTTATCTTCTTAAGCGCACCTCTTTTATTTTAGGTATATATAGGTTGAATTGCTTTTTGCTTGTAGAATGTTCCTACGAGACATTACTTTAATGAGCAGCCAGACAGAAAAAACAAATCTACAGACAATACTTCTTTAGAAGAACTGGAATACTGGCGGTTTCCAATGTTCACACAGACGGAACTGCAGACTATAACAACAGCTATTACTCCAGTGAATGAATGTGTCAGGTAAACTGCGATCTCTGGAGACGGACAACAGCAAAAACTGCAGAGCTAATTGAAATTTTGTGTTTGCTGCGTGGAAACAGTTGGCTGTTTTTCTCTACTTAGCCTCATGACAACTCGGGCGCTAATGAGGGCAGTTTTCTCTCCGCAATTCCCGGTGGTCTTTGTTTACACAACTTGCTTATCTCGAGATACGAGGAGAGAAGATAGTGATAAATGGCATCTCCCTGAATATAAAGGGTGGGTCAGAAAATAATTTAATTAATAATTTAATTCCAGATTCAAATGAAGCAAGTTAGGGAGATTGAGAATAGTAAAACAATATCGAAAATAATAAAACAACCATAAAATTTTATTTTTGAATATAATTACTTCATTGTGCTGACACTGAAAATACACTGTATAACAAAAAAATCGACGCACCAAGAAGGAGTTGTCAGATTAGGACAAAAATTGGTGTATGTAAAGAGCATGTAAAGGGGAAAAAACAATTAAAATTTCAGAACAATTAATTGTTTTATTTCAGAGTTTGATCGTCACAAATTGAGAATGTCAATATGTCGTTGGACCCCCACTGGGCTGGATGCAGGCTGCCACCCGGCGTGTCATGGACTGATAAAGATTCCGGATGGTGTGCTGCGGGATTTCTTGCCAAATTGTCTCCAACTGTCGGGCTAAATAGTCAACATTACGGGATGGTCGCAATCGCCTTTCCATCACGTCCCAGATATGCTCTATGGGCGAGAGATCAGGCGACCTTGCTGGCAACGGAAGAGTTCGGCAAGATTGAAGACAATCCATAGTAACACGTGCCGTGTGTGGCCGGGCATTATCTTGTTGAAAAGTAAGCCCGGGTGACGTGAGAGGAACGGCAACAAAACAGGCCGTTGAATGTCATCTACGTACCGTTGTGCTGTCAGGGTGCCAGGAATGACTACCAATGGGGTCCTGCTATCAAATGAAATGGCACCCCAGACCATAACGCCCTGTTGTGGAACTGTGTGGTATTCGACAGTAAGGCCAGGATCCACACGCTGCCCAGGACGTCTCCAGACACGTTTGCGACGGTTGTCAAGACACAGTAAGAAACGGGACTCGTCACTAAAGACTATACGTCCCCAGTCAGCGCAGTTCCAAGTTGATCGCTCCCGACACCACTGTAGTCGGACTTGTCGGTGCACGGGTGTGAGGGGTAGGCATCGTAACGGTCGGCGAGCTCTTAAATTCCGCTCTCTCAGTCGCCTGTTGATTGTCATTTTGGACACTTGTGTGCCGGTCACACGTTGGATGGTAGATAACGTGGATTCCGGTGCTGCGACAGCCATTCTGACAATTGCTCTGTCCTCCCGTTCTGTTGTTGCCCTTGGTCGACCGCTGCCGTCCTGACGTTGCATACTTCCGTTGTTGACCCACTTTTGCCAACATCGCCTAATAGCCGCATTACTTCGACACAGATGTCGCGCGATTAGTCGATTAGACCAACCAGCCTTTTTCAATCCAATGGCACGACTAGTTTCAAACTCTGACATATGTTCGTAATGAGCACGAATCTTTCGGCGAGGCATTGATACAGTAGAAATAGGCGTACTGCTAAAATATTAAACGGAAATTCTGAAAATCAGCTCGTGCCTCGCCGAATATTGAGTCTAGAATGCTCGTGCTGGATGCGCAATTCAGATGCGCTGGAGCTCTTGCTTTGCATAAATCGGTCACCAAATTTCAATCATTTGAATGTTTGGTCGAAACCTCTTTGTATACGTATTTTCATATAAATCGGACAACTGCTTCTTGGTAGGTCAATTTTTTTGTTATAGAGTATATATACCAAACATTATGCAGAGAGAAACCGACTTTAAGATAAAACGTTGATTGGTGGAGTTATTTTAAAGACAAGAGATATAGAAACAATCTCAGAGCTAAAGGACAATATCATTACTGAAATTCGCACGAAAAGTCCAGGTGAACTTGAGAAAGTTATGATAAATGATATGAAGAGGATGAATTAACAAATAGTCTTCCACTCACATAGAGCCAATCTATGCAGAGCTGAAAATGGACATATAATATGTTTAATGAAAAAAAAAATAGAATTATTTTTTAAAAAATTAATAAAAAGGTCAGATTTTGATATTAAAAACAAAGTAGGTATATCCTGTTCAGGAGCACGTGTGCTTTTTAGATGGTAGAACGCTATCTAGTGGAACAAAAATCAACTAAACATTGATTTAACCTGTGCTTTGATATTTAGCCAACCCATTTTATTGATAAATCAACGCCTTCGTGGTTGGCTTTTCTTGATTTATCATGAAAATGGGTTGGCCAAATATCAAGGAACAGGTTAAATTAATGTTTAGTTGATTTCTGTTCCACTAGATGGCGCTCTGCCATCTAAAAGCACATGTGCTCCTAGTCAGGATATGTCTACGTTTTTAATTTGCCTTAATTTTTATGAAATTTCATTAATTTATTTTGTATTATTCAGCAATTTTTATCAGTTTTTGTAGTATATTAAATAAAATCCTAATCTTTTCTGGTCCCCACCTTTTATAAGGATAACTTTATAAATCAACAACAACAAGGCTTTATAGAATCAAAAGTGAAAGTGAAATAAAAACAGAAAGGATAGAGATTTCTAGATTTAACTTTCTTTATGCACGTCTCAATAATTTTTTAGATTCAATGGATAGCCAATTAACTCAAAAGAGGAGGTGCACGGATATCACACGAACGGTCAGAATGCCATTTCTGATCAACATAAACAAATGTTCTTTTCGCGGCATCATAACCACATTTCACAAAGTAACGCCAGATATGGGAGTTTTAGGAGATTTTTTCCGTTGTTTCCGTGGCTTCTTAATGCAGTTTGTATTCAAAGCCTTATTTGCAGACGAGAAGAATCAATGAAGAAAGGTACAGCAGCGCGAAGCTCTTCCTATTTAGCAAAACACCAGCATACACTATTTTATATAAACACTAATAGCACTCTAGTGATCATACTTGATCATTTTGTTAAACAAGTGATAATATTTTTGATACTTTAAAAAAATAAAAATTTGTACAGAGTGTGACAATATAAATAACAGCCCTTTAGGTGGAAGAATGCAAACCAATACACGTACGTATATGTGCGGCAGGTTTCGCACGTTAATGGGCGTCGTAGTGTCAAGATATGGTTCCATTGAGCGGTTTAGCAGGGTGACCAGCCGGAATAAACGCCAATACTTTATTATACTCTACGAAAGATGGCTATATATCCATTAAAAATGGGCCTGCCTGGATTCGAACCTGGGATCTTTTGATCCACATTAAAGCGCGTTGGCCGTTTTATCACGACACACACACACATCGAAGAAACAAAATAAATTCAAGATTTTAGGATGTATCAGAAATAAGCGGGCCAGCTAAGAAGTATAAACAGCGTAGATAAGAAATAAAAAAAGAAGTATGTGAGACCGAGAGATTAAGAAATCCAGGGAACGCAGAGTGAGAGTATGTAGCATGCCCCCAAACGTCGTGTGTAAATAGAAATGACTGAGGAAGGAGGGTACCCTCCACAAGACTCTTCATCAGGAATTCTTATCACCTGCTCAAAAACGTACCTTTTATGTTAAGGAAAGTAATCAAATAACCTATTTGTGTTATTTATGGTTTTGTTAAAGGTACAAGGTTGTTATATATCAGGTAGGTTATAAACTTTCCCGTGAATAGTTGTCTATCATTTGAAACAAATGTATGTGTGAATAGAGAGGCTAGACACATCAGGCACTAAACAGGCACTCAAGAGCTCGCCCAGGCCGTGCCCGTGCCGACGGCAGCCCCTCCAGCGGCCACTCAAGAGCTACTTGAACCCAGAGCTTCTTCGGTATGAGAGCCAAATGTAAAGAGAGGAAAGTTTCTGAGAGGCGGCGCCCTTAGAGCTGCTCGGAGTGTTTGAGTGTCCACTGAGTGATCCTCTGCCTACCTTTTCCATCAGTATTACTAATGGGAAACATTTGACAAAGAAATTAGCCTAACAACGATTTATTTTATATAACATAAATTATATGTGTAATCTCGGCTCATTCACGGTATTGTTTAAAAGGGCAATATGAGCGGCATAGTGTTATATATGCGGAATATTAAAAAAAAAAGTAAAGTTGGGACTAAGAAAAGTTATCGCAATAAGCGGGAGAGCGTTATAAATGTTTATCTGGATTTTGTAGAATCTCCCATGAAAGACCACGAAAAAATATATATGATGATATTGATTATTAACGTGACGCTTTTAAAAATTAACAAAACTTCCTATTGTCCTCTCTGCAATCTATAAGCTATTGGAAGGGCTCAGTGGTAAACCTTCCCTGCGATTTCGCCAGTTTATCTACCGGACTGCTCTAATATCACTTTAAGCTGTTTCTGCTTATATATCGAACACTTCAGGGGAAATCTTAGTGATTTCCAAGTAAAGTATAAAGAGTATAGAACTCTTTATATACAAATACATTCAATTAAACGAACAATTCCCCCGGGTGATGCGCCAATTAAATATAAGGAAATAACGCTCCACCTATATGTGATAATTAGAACTATATAGCGCATGATTTCTTATGAGTTGGAGGAAACGTAGTTCTTAAAAAAATATATAAATATTCCCGTGGTGTGTCTCTCCATTCTTTTGATTTTAGCAAAGTGGTCCTTATCAGAATGGTCGTTCATGAGAGGGTGTAATCTACCTCCTATTTTTAAAAGTTCCTGTATGAAAAAAAATGATTAGGAAATGTAATCCACTCAGAACTATTGGAATATGAGAGATTTAGAGCGCCATTTGTTAAGGAATCATTTCACTTCTCATTGTCTTTCAACAGCACAACTACATAGCAGAAAAAAAAAGAGCTAAAGTGATTAATAAGAATATCGATGGGGCGCCTGTTTTTTTAAATTCTTCTCCCTCCTTTTTGATCACCCTCGTTGAAAAAAATCGATTTTTTTCTATGTACATTTCTGGTAATTAGTTCAACAATAATTTGTGAGAAGAGGAAAAAACGAAAATTGCTTAAGTAGCAAAAAAAGTCATTTTACAAGCAGTTAATTTACAACGTTCTCTTCACACACCCCATAGCACCTCCATTTTCGGCTGAGAAAAAAAAAACACTTTTTTTTTTCACTAGATTCTCCCTGTCGTATGTACACAATATTTACCCTCCCCCTTCTTTCCCATTCCCATCGAACTATTAAAAAAAATCCCCCACCCTCTAAATTTGCATTTCCACCATCAAGTAAAAAAGATTTAGTGTTATTATTATTGTTGGTAATCTCATCCCTGGAAATGGCAATATCATTAAACAGCTGTTTGGACCTTTCCATTATTTTAAAATGATACGTTAACACCTCTCTTTGCCTTTAATTAGTAAAATGAATAATTAGAAATGGAAGCGCCATTTTGATTTCTTTTCGTCTGCCTTCATTTTAATAAAAGTTAAATGAACTGAAACGAGGTTTAAGCCTTGGTTAAAAAAAAACCGTCTGCCTAGAATATACGACGCCATTTTGAAGAAATTGCTTTTTATATCTATAACTGAAATCTAAATTAATGCACTTCTAAAATACTTCGCAATATATTAATTAATTTCTTAGATTTTAAATCTAATTTGAATATTCTAAAATGTAAAAAAAAAATATGTTTAAATACGAATAATTACACGTATGCTTAATTATTCGTATAGTTATCTATACATTTATTTAAAGCAAAATGAACTAGCTTATTTTCGACGGTAATCTATATGTTCGTGTTCGTTTAAAAAAAAATAAAATAAAGGGTGATCGATTGAAAGGAAAAACAATGGGGGAAATAAATGCACAGAAACACAGTATAACAAAAGGATTTATTTCAAAGATTAAAAACAAAAGGGATAAAAACTATTATACTTATATAAAGAATTAATGGTAAAAAAAAAACAAGAAAAATGGTTAAGCTAAATTATACTTATATCTATAGAATTATGTATAAAAAAAATAAACAAGGTTAAGCAAAAAAGAAAGTAAAAAAATTAACTAATCTCAGGGAAGGGAGATAAAAATAAATGGCGGGGGGGTGTCGAGCGTTTGTTTACACAGTACCTCGTGGCAGCACCGTCGCAGGCTTGGCTTGGCTTGGCTTGGCTTGTCTTGTGCGATGTCCAATTGTCGCGACTCGTTGGTTGTCTAAGTGTCTTTTCCGCTCTCAAGCTGCTGCTTGAGGGATACTCCAATGCGTTCTCTCCGTCCACAAGACGCTGCTTGCAGGATAGCTTGACGTCTTTCCTTCCACAAGACGCTGCTTGCAGGATAGCTTGACGTCTTTCCTTCCACAAGACGCTGCTTGCAGGATAGCTTTTAGACGTCTCTCCGTCTGGCAAGGGAACTCAACTTTCCCCTCCGCTTCTAAAAAGGGAATCCTGCCAACTGACCAAAAAAAGAATGTAACATGACGCTCCGTCGTCTCCGCCCACGCCGACCTTTGCCCTCGGTCGGTCCAAGCTGGGGCTATCTATAGATATAGATGTCTTGCTCGTTGTCTCCCTTCACCTAAGACCTTCCTTCTATGTACAAAAAGTAAAGGATCTATAAAATAGTTTTAACACTATATAAATGTATGCAAATATATATTTAGAAAGTTATATAATTAAGTTAAATACACTTGAGAATTAATAAATATGCTTTTAAATGTTATTATATGTATAATTTTAATTTATTTACATATATTTAGGGGATATATTAATGTGATGAAAATATATAAAACTAATATTTCAATATAAAAAACTTGTAGAAATATTGAATTTATCAAGAATAATTATGTGCACGTTATGTCAGCCAATTAGAATCAGCCGCATTTTAATAATATATTTGGTGATTTATATATGAATCTACAAATGGGAACATGTACAATTTTGATTAAATTCATTGCCGCACTAAGCTTGGAGGTGGAATCTTTCTTGGATGCACTTTTGATTTCATTCTTCACGCCAGATAGAAAACAATAAAATTCAACAAAAATTTCGATTAAAAAAAAACATTCAAATACAGTACAGAGAATGGGTACAAAGTGATCAATAGATAAGATTGCTCAATATTCAAAAGTAATCAATGTTGTGGATTCTATCTGTAAAAGACATATATATATACAGGGTGGCTGAAAAGTATGGTCATTTTTATTTATGAACTTAAGAACAGTATTTAAAGCGTGTGGACGCGTGAATTCGTGGTGCTTCGAAAGGTTATGTTTATAAACTGTGTCTAAGAAGCAAAAATTCCAACGTCTTTTATTTTTAATTATGCATTCTTCACCTCAGCGCGCTATGATTGCGTACTTAACCGACGAAGGTGTTTGCCCTTCAGACATCGCTCAAGATTAACGCCAGAATACCGGGAGCGAGGAAATTATGGAGTGCTTCCAAAATCGGGCCGCCCAAGGGCGGTCAACATTTCTGCAACACGGGAGATCATAAAGAGAATTTCCCGAAATGACGACGTCAGCATGAATCGCATCGCTTCTGACTTCGGAATCTCTAGGGGAAAAGTGCAGAATATCGTGAAACGCGACCTAGGACTTCGCAACTATCGTCTTTATCGTGGGCAAACCCTTTCCGAAGCTGCAATGAAGAATCGCTTGGACAAGGCAAAGAAGTTGCTCACAATGATCCGAATGGGCCGGCTTTCCGACATTGTGTGGAAGGCTTCTGCCTCCAGGAAACAAGGCTTCCAGGAAACGTCGGGTGCACCCGAGGCTCAAGTTCCAGATTCTGCCAGCAGCATTTTTCTGGGTTCTTGGGCAAAGACATGTGGCCTTCAAACTCCCCGGATCTAGACCCGATGGACTACTCCGTGTGGAGTTACTTGGAGAAAAATGTCTCTTATTCTTCCCACAAAATTTTGGAGTCCCTAAAGAAGGCCCTGCAGCGAGAGTGGGCCAAGATCAAGTACCTGCTGCCCACGGTGGAGTCTATCACTAAACACCTCCAGGACGGCATCAAGGCCAAAGGAGCCCACTTCGATATGTTTCTTTAATAAAATGTTTCCTCAATGTTAGTTATTATATATCTTTTTTGAATTTTACAATTATGTGTTTATTTCACTGAGTTATTCCAAAAGATTTTGAGGACCATACTTTTCAGCCACACTGTATATTTCTTTAAACGCTTTTCCACGTGTTTGATATCAGATAGATAAATATCAGAAAGCCATTGCTTTATAGATTATCATAAAAACTTTTATCTATTTTTAACTCGTATGATTCTTTTGAAAATATATCATTTTTCTATTGATAAATATTTGATTTATTTTTAAAATAATCATACGCATCAAAAATAGTTCAAAGTTTTCATAACAGATTATTATATTTACAAGATATTTTCACTCCCGAAATATATACAGGGTGATCCAAAAGTCCCGCACAACTTTAAAAATTAATAACTCCGCGAATATTTGCGCTAGAGCAATGCGGTAAACACCAATGTGTTCAGGATGCAATGGGATTTTTATGGCAAATAATGAAAAATTCGAAATTGATTTTAGTTACAAATTTATTCGCTAGATGGCGCTCTACCAGAATCAGCGATTCAGCGGCCAAATTGTTTGATATATTGAAAAATATAACTGAACGACACGTATTTTTACTTTTTGAATACCAGGAAAGAACCCTAATAATATCAAATGATAAATTAATAAAACACCATTTCGCCAAAAGTTAGAAGAAATGGTTAACGATTTTTAAATACAATCTGAGATATGTAAAATAGGTATATGCAAATTAAAACATGTAGCAAAAAAAACCCCTGATATTTTAGATTCGGCATGCTGGAATCCTCTCAGCTATTTATATTTCGAAAATAATAATTTTCTATTTTTTAAAATTCAACTCTCTCTCAGTATCGATTATATTTATTTTAATTCATTTGAAAAATATTTATCTATCTCTGATGATTCATTTTACTCTGGAATGCCGTTATTGTTTTTGTCGTGTCCAATAAAGAGCCTCAGATTCTTTTCGTTTGGCCAACAAAAATATCCAATTTATATACACATATATTCTTACATAATGAGACTTTAAAGAATGCAAATAATCTTCATCTATTCACATACACAACACATCTCCCCCCTTAATAATACTCCAGTCGGTCTGGGAGTTTCCTGGCTCTCTGAGGTCTAGGACTGCGGACGGGCACTTGCACAGCGGCAGCCTCCGGTTTAGGAGTGCAAGAGGGCACGTGCACAGCAACAGGCCCTGGTATAGGAGTGCAAGAGGGTACGTGCACAGAAGCAGTCTCCTCCTTGTTTCCTGATGTAACCTCTGGAACCTCCTCTTCACTTTATTTCTGACTTCCACCTACAGGCTTCTCTCCTGATGTTCGAGGAAGTATCAAATTTCTTGTCTTCACTTGTTTCTTTCTCACAGGTCGCAATTGATTGATATGCCTCTTATACACGACGCCCTCGCAACTTATAAGGTAGTGACGGTAGCTCAATAATTCCAAAATGGTACCTTTTTACCGTTTAGGTCCAGTTGCATAGTTGCGGAAATAAACCTCGCAACCTGTAGTAAACTGCTCCTGCCTTCTTACGGCCTCATGAAATACCTCTCGCGGATTTCTCATCTTGGTATTAAATTCGAGAATCTTGATCTTAAACTTCTCTGCATTAGCAGTTCCGCCGGGGAATTCCTTTATTACAGTTTGGTGGGATGCTCTATGAGCAAATAGGAAACTTTGTAGATTCGTCTCTAAATCATCCTTCCCATTATTCTTTCTCAAAAGGTTTTTAAACTCTCTTACATATCTCTCAGCTAAACCATTTGTACTAGGATTATACGGACTGGTCTTAGTGTGCCGTATACCATTCATTTTGGTAAATTGCTCGAATTCACCGGAGACAAACTGTCTTTCGTTATCTGTAACAAAATATTAGGGCAATCCAATTCTGGCGAGAATTTCTCTAAGATGACTTATTATCGTTTTTCTGGTAATATCTTTGATAATAAAAATTTCTATCCACTTTGAGTATGCGTCCACGAGAACCAAAAACATTCTTCCCATGAACGGACCCGCTAGATCAAGATGAAGTCGATGCCACGGTTTTTCGGGCCAATTCTATTCCGAGATGGTAGCCGGGGGCATGCTTGCCGATTCTTGGCATACTCTACATTCTCTAGTTAACTCTTTGATGTTACTGTCTATGCCTGGCCACCAGAAAATACCGTCTGGCAATCATCTTTATTTTAACAATCCCCATGTGTATTTCATGCAAGTCATTTAGAATTAAAGATCTTAATTTTTGGGGAATTACCACTCTTTCACGCCATTGAAAACAATCAAACTCCAAACTTAATTCCACATTGATCTTATAATATGGAGCTAGTGGGTTTTCCCTCAGTACCCATGTGAATTTCCACACACACACAGTTGCTTTCTCTAACATTCCTTAATACTATAGACAGTATTTTATCTCGGGACGTCTCATATGCCACCTCCCTAAAAGAGAACGGTACCTCATTCAACTTCCTGAGAATAAGTACCTGGTCTTCATCAAGAAACTCCCTGACACTCGATTCTAAAGGAAGACGTGACAATGCGTCACCATTGGAATTATCACTACCTTTTCGAAACTCCTCAGTATAATTAAATGCAGCTAATTTTAAGGACCATCTTTTAATTCTGGATGCTGCACATATGGGAATTGGTTTCTGTCATCGCCATAAGTTATGCTCAACGCTTCCTTTTCTAGTTGAGAGTACCGTTTTTCCGCTTCAGTTAATGTTCTAGAAGCAAAAGCTATAGGGCATTCTTCCTTTCTATCATTTCTATGACTCAGAATTACGCCTAGTCCATAGTCCATTAATAATGATTTACATTTTTTAAATAACATTCGATATTTTTCGTCCAATTCCATCTACAATTTTTATTCAAAAGTTGATAGAATAGAGCTAAAATGTTTGCTATATTCTTTATGAATCTATAATAATAAATTAAGAGTCCTATGAAAGATCTCAATTGCGAAACCTTCTTTAGGTTCAGGCGCCTCTATCACTGCTTTAATTTTATTTTCTAAGGGATGCAGTCCATATTTATCCATTTTAAACCCTAAAAATTCCACCGATTTCTTTTTAAATTTAAATTTATATCTGTTTAACTTTAAACCTTTTTCTAGCAATCATCTAAACACTAGATCCAACTTTTGTTCATAATCTTCAAAGTATTTTCCTGCAACCAAAATATCATCTATGTAGCAGGCCACACCTGGCAAATCAGAAAATAGGCCTTCCATAATCCTCTGAAATTTATTTGGTGCTACCGCTACGTCATATGGTAGTCTTTTATAAAAAAAACAACGTCTTTGTTGTGTTTATATCAACAACAGCTTTGGCTTCTTCCGCTAACATTACTTGTAAGTAAGCCTGTGATAGGTCTAGAGTCGAAAGTACGGTGCTTGTAGATAATTTTGAAAAGATCTCATCGATCGATGGAATGGGATACCTATCTAATTCTATTGCTTTATTAGCTGTACATCTAAAATCACCACATATCCTTACACTACCATCCTTTTTTGATGCCGGTACTAATTGGAGCGGTCCAATATGCATGAACTATAGGTTATAAAAAGCAAGAATTCACTAAACGATCAATTTCATTCTCTACTTTGTTTTTTGGAGAGAAAGGTAAACTTCTGGCCTTACAAAACACAGGAGTCACATCCTTTTTTTAATTAAAATTTATTCTAACGTCCTTTAGACAGCCCAAATCTTTGTTAAACAAATCTGCATACCTATCCATCAAATTTTTATATATTTAAATATATTTCTATTAAATTAGTTATTTAAAATTTTAATGCTAAACAATATAGAATAATCAAGTTTCAACTGTTTAAGCCATTCTCTTCCTAATAAAATTACCTGGATATTTTCATTTACAACTATTAATCATAAATATTGGTTGGCTTCTTTTACAAAAACATTTCTTTGATCTATAATCTCTATTGATTTACCACAAAAGGATTTTAATCTTAAATTTGTTGGAAATAATCTTTTACCTTCCAATAATTCTTATAAATATCTTTAGGTATTAACGTAACTGGACTTCCTGTATCTATTGTAAAGCACAAAGAATAATCATCTACTGTTAAATTTATTGTGGCATCAGTTTCGCCCTGTACAGAATATATAGAGTCCTCTTGTACAAATTTACATCCCCACATTCTTTTACTAGCTTTGCAGACCCTACTTAAATGACCCAGTTTATTACATTTTAAAACAAGTCTTTGTTCTATGAGGTAAAACAGATGCCACGTGTGAATGTCTTTCACCACATCTATAACACACTATTTTGCCTTTGCCCCTTTGCCTGAAAGGCCTATACTGCGCCGTACTATTATTGTACTCGCCCTTTTTATCCTTTATATCCGCCAATTCGAACGAGATCGCCACTGCAAAAACTTTATCCAGGGTGACATCGTCGTCCTCTTGTAGTAGCTTCTTTTGCAGGATTTCCGATTTGATTCCAGCCACAAAACGGTCTCGCATCATGGTTCCCAACATATCGACGAAATTATAATTTATTGCCAAATGTTTCAATTCTCTAAGATATTCCGAAATTGATTCTCCTTCCTGTTGAATTCTCTTTAAAAATCTGCATCGCTGTGGTATCACTTTCTTCTTTGGATCCAAATGCAGCTTAATTCTTTGAATGATAGTATCATAGAGTTGATCTTTCATTAGACCAGGAAGAAAATGTCGTTTCCCTGCTTCAAAGTTTCAGAATCTGGTAGCGAGGTAAAAATCAGCACTTCAATCTCCTTCTTCAGATGCCAAAAAGAAAGCCTCAAATTTTTGTACAAAAAGATCGAAGTGTCCTCCACTGGGCTATAGCATCTAAAAGGTATTATTAACTTTGAACTTGTCATGCTGATCTTTTCTACCCCTTTGTTTTCTTAATTCAGATAGTTTAAAAGATGTAATCTTAACCCATTTTCTTATTTTTCCTCTCCATAATCCGAGAGTCAGATTTGTTTAAAAGATGTAGTTGTTATACTTGAATAGACGCCGTTTTCCTCAGCTTTTTACTGGCTCTGTAGATCGCGCATCTTCGTCGCCACTTTTGTTGTGTCGTAATTAGACGTACAGGAGCTCAAACTTGACCATGGCCAACAACAAATGTCCAATTTATAAATACATATATTTTTACATAATGAGGCTTTAAATAATACAATTAATATTCATCTATTTACATAAATAACAGTTAATATATAGCGAGAAGAGTAGAGGACTAAGCACAGATCCCTGAGGTACACCAGCCCATGTTCTTGGGTCCTTGGAAAATGTTCCATTGACCCGAACCTTTATCCTTCTTCCCCTTAAGAAGTCTGCAATCCAGATTAAGGTTTTTCCTCTTACTCCGATGTTGTGCAGCCTTTCAAATAATTTCTACACTCGAACAAAAGCTGAGGTCATATCCAGGAATACGGCCGTTGTCTTCTTTAGCGGTTTTTCCTAGAAATCTATTATTGATTGACAGAAGTAGAAAAGTTTATCAGTTGTACAGTGTTTGGATCTTTAGGCAGTTTGGTAGAAGCTTATTTTATTATTGTTAGTGAGCCAGACTATGAGCCTAGAGTGGATAATTCATTCTGTTATTTTACAAAGTATGCTGGTAAGAACAATTGGCCGATAGTTCTTGCATTCCTTAGCCTCTTTGTTTGGTTTCAGTATTGGCACTATAATTGATATCTTCCAATTCTTTGGTAGTTTACCAGTTTGCCATGAAATGTTCAGTATTCGTAGGAGTTGATTTTTAGCTTCGTCTCCAAAGTGTTTAATCATTTGACCAAAGATTAGAGCATCTCCAGGTGACATCTTGGATTTAACTTTCCTATTGATGAATTTAGCTCATTCAGTGTGAAGTCTCTCGAGTAAATATCGTGTTGATGGTAATTTCTTGCTTGTTTAACTAACTTGTTTATATTATTTTTTAGAGTCCTGCCTTCATTCGTATAGCTGAGTCTGGAAGTGCTTGAAAGATATTCAGAAATTATGTCAGCCATCTGTTTGTTCGTTCTCGCTGTTCATATCGGTTAGAGTATTGGAGGATTAGTGTTGGTTTTGAGTTTTATAACACTTATTATATTCCAGTGATGGCTTTCCTTTTTTGGATCCATTTTCTTCGCAGAATTCTGCCCATTTTTCTTGTTTGAATATCCAAATTTCTTGTTCTATTTTGTGACTTATTTCAATGAGTTCCTTTATGATTTCTTCTGTTTTATTTGTTTTAAGAAGTTCATTTTTATTGTCTCTCTCTGCAATCATTGCCTCGATATTGTGGTCCTTCCAGTAAAGTATTCACAGGTCTTTACGTCTAACTCTAGTATCGATACTTTTGCAGCTTTGGATATGTTCAAAGAGAATTTTTCCAAGTTTTTGTCAATCGTTCTGTGATTTAATTCTTCGTTGCACAGTTCTTCAAGCTTTTCTGTAATTTTTTTTCCGGTGTTCTTTTATTCTGTTGAAAATTCTCAATTTTGAATTTTAGGGTTGTTAAAATTGGTTTGTGGTCACTGATTGCACTTTTAAGAATTTTCTAATGTGTTGTGGGTGCGATGTTGTAATTTATCGCTGTGATGTCTATTGCGGATTCTGTGCCTGTGGACTTGGATATATAGGTGTTCTTTTCGTTATTTAACGGCGTAAGGTCGAGGTCGGTTAGCATTTCCTCAACCTGCTGACCTTTGTTATCCTGGACAGGTGATCCCCAAGTTGGTCTTTCGGCGTTAAAATCAACAAGTATGATTGCGATAACCGAAGACGCTTCACTTAATGTCTCTATCAGGCCTGTATTGATGCTAGTATTATCGTGGTGATAAACATTTATGATTGGAATTGTTTTATCTGTAAGATAGATTTCTATTGCCTGAGCTTCTGTCGTGCTTTCTCTAGGCTTACTCTGATTATAGGCGATTTCCTTAAATTTGATTTCTAGACTTTTAATCAAAACGGCAAGTCCTCCTCCGAATTTTCCCGGTCTGTCCATTCGTAGTTTTGTATAATCTTTGATATTGAATCTCTGATTCTGATTCAATTTTGTCTCCTGAGGACAATTAATATGTACATTGTTGTCACAGAGAAGACAGGTCAGCTCTTTATTTTCCTCTGGGTACCATTTATATTGAGTTGTAGTAGATTGAATTGTGTCCTCGTAGTAGATTTATCATCATGAGCTCGAGTTGCAGCTCCTGATGCGGCGGTTACCCCGGACGCGGTAGCATTACTGGAGATATCAGTTTTGCTCTTCATTTGAAAATGGGTGCCGTTGCAACGTTAGTCATCTTGGAAACGAACCAGAATTTGGTCAAATATTCCAAGGGTCCAGGGGGGACCGCAAGGAGGTGTGGTCGAACTTCTCCCCTTCCCTCTGGAATGCCGTCACTACAGGATAAAGCACTCTTGGTGAATTGTTTTAATCGTGATTCAGAATCTGCCACTGAATCTTTACGAGCGTTTCGTTCCTTTAAAGATATTCGAAGCGGTAAAGGACCAATGAGTTGCTACTCTCTAAAGCGATTGATTAAAAGTTTTGAGGAAACTGGATCTCTGGAAGCAAAACCTCGGAGTGGAAGACCATCGACTTGCAAGTCAGTGGCTGTTACGGTTTTGTAGAATGCTGAAGCTATTGAAACGTTATTCACGTATGGAGAAGTAAGTGCTAGACAAGTTTCTCGACAAACGGGGATTTCGTATGGAACAGTTTGGAGAGAACACACATTTAGAATTTTTCTATAAAAATATCCTAACAAAATTCAAAGTTTCCATGAGTCGAAAGTCAGCGATTTTGAGAAGCGTCAAGAATTCGCTGCATGGGTTTTCCGGCAAATTGATATTGATGAAAACTGGCTGTCAAATGTTCTAAGAACAGATGATGCTCACTTTTATCTAAAGGGAGAATTTAACATTCAAAACTGCCTCATTTTGGCAACAGAAAACCCTAGGAATTTTACAGAAATACCACTTCATCAGCACAGAGTTACAGTTTTGTGTGAGTTCACTTCTTCTTTTATTATTGGGCCATTTTTCTTTGAAAAAATCAATGGAAGAACTTTTAAAACCGTTTTTGTAACTGGTGAACGTTATGTTCAACTTTTGAAAGAAAAGGTTATTCCCATATTGCAGGACAGACAAGTACTAAGCGAAAGCTAAGCGTTTTTATCGATGCCGGCCTACCACATTGGCCATGTTGAAGGCTTCTATCAGATGGCACGTTTTATAAATTTCAACTATTTAATTGTGACCATTCTGTCATCTATCGTCTGCAGGCGGTGTTTGAGAATGAAGGGCGCCACATTGAGCAAGGATTGTGACCTAATACAAGAGAGAAGGCAGTTACCCCATTTGTTATATTTTGCAGCTCTTTGTTTTGGGTTATGGGAATAATAAATGCTGTCCTCACATCTTGACTCTTTTTTCCCTGTAAACGGTAATTTTTTGTTTGTCATTTGCCCACATTTTATATTATGTCGTGCAGGCCAAAGTGTTATAACTTCTCGAATAACACTGGTATACACTATTTTACCCCTTATGTTTAGTTTATCGCTTTTCGCTCATTAGAAGAAAGAGCATAAGGAATATTCTTTGTATCCCCTCCCCCCCAACTTTAGATGTTTTGCGCAAAAAATAATACAAAATGATTTTACTACCACGTTTTTCAACGCAAAAGGTCGATTTAAAAATGATTTTTTTTAGGGGATACATTTTCAAAATTATGTACAGTATAATAAACAATGATAAAATTTGACAAACCCATAGGATTAAAACGAAAATCACGAAATTTCTCTTTAATGGTTTATAAAATGCTAAAAATGAAGAGAAAAAGTTTTCTTTATTAAAATATATACGTTACTCAAAAAAAAAAAAAGTAACGTATATATTTTAATAAAGAAAACTTTTTCTCTTCATTTTTAGCATTTTATAAACCCATAGGATATTTGGAATAAAGTACGACAAATATATTTTGTCATTCCCCTCTATATTTCATTTTTGGATCATGACAAATATCCAGTTAAATAGTCAAGTGTCGACAATTAGTCAAGAAACTATACATTCCTTTTAGCACGAAATCCTATTAGTAGTGCCATCATAATTTTTGGTACTATATTAACATTTCAAAAATCGTGTATTGATATCAGTAGTTATTTTCAAACATTCAATTTATTTCACAAAACTCCATCTAAAATATAAATCTAAACCGCTTTAGGACAGGTCAGGGGAGGTGTGCAGAGCTGATGAAGTTATGGGGCTGCACCAAAGATCCAAATTGTGCCTGCAACGTCCCACAATCAATGTCCCATATACTAGATAACTCCCGCTGTACAAATTCAATGGAGGAATCTCCAATCTCCATTCTGTCACCCCGGAAGCCCTGAACTGGCTGAAGGCCTTGCCTCTCAGACTTTAATGACCGATATGTCCTCACTTCTTTTTTCTAGATTTAATTCATTTTGTCTCCTCTCTAATTGTAAATACGCTGCTGTATCACCTCATAAGCATAAATAAATAAATATAAATAATTTTTGCTACATGTTTTAATTTGCATATACCTATTTTACATATCTCAGATTGTATTTAAAAATCGTCAACCAATTCTTCTAACTTTTGGCGAAATGGTGTTTTATTAATTTATCATTTGATATTATTAGGGTTCTTTCTTGGTATTCAAAAAGGAAAAATATGTGTTGTTCAGTTATATTTTTCAATTTATCAAACAATTTGGCCGCTGAATCTCTGATTCTGGTAGAGCGCCATCTAGCGAATGAAGTTGTAACCAAAATCAATTTCGAATTTTTCAATATTTGCCATAAAAATCCCATTGCATCCTGAACACAATGGTGTTTACCACATTGCTCTAGCGCAAATATTCGCGGAGTTATTAATTTTTAAAGTTGTGCGGGACTTTTGGATCACCCTGTATATTAAAAAACAATTTTTAAAATACAATATCAGAATGAATTTTATTTAATAATATTCGAAATAATCCCCTTCCACATCTGAAAAGAAATTCTATTTCGTGTATCAATTTTCTTAACATTTTTATAGTCGCCTCTGAACAATAAGTTTGGGTGAATAAGAAGCCTGAGGAAGTATAGCTAAGAAATTCAAAACTGCAACATTCATGTGAGGCCTGACATTGGTACGGAACCCAAAACTTGCTGAAATTACTACCAATTTTGTTGTGAATAATGGAATGAGCTAATCCCACCAAAAGACCCGGTATTGCAGAAAGTTCCGGTATGACTATTTTTCCCCAAATTTTTGGAAATGTTTTCTCCAATTTTTTTTTTGACGTTTGTTTCTGTTTTCTCTATAGATCTTCAGATAATTGGATGATCTTGAATTGACCTATCTCTTCCTCCACTTTTAAAGCATCTATACAATTCATAAACTGCGGTTTTCTTGAGGCATGTTCGCCGAATGACTTTAAAAGCATTGACAACGTTTCTTCAACTGGAATATCATTTTTACACAGAAAAATGCATATTTGTTGTTCAGAAATTTTAGGAATCAGAAAATCGCCGATAAAATGCTGATAACACGCGCAAACAAGCATAAATTCTATGTAAATATTATGAAAACATAAGAATATTTCAAAAAGTTAATGCTTGTGGATTGTGCTACACCGTTCAGACCCACCTCAAATACACGCAGGCTATCTAACGAACTTGGAATATGACAATCAATCTTAGTTCAACACCCACATTATCTCAGAAAAGTCGATAGGAGTTGTAGAGTGGTGTTCCATTCACCCATGCTCAGCGACCCTATGTCAATTGCCGAACCACCTCATGAATGACTGTTTCATCAAATGAATTGTTTATAATGAAAAATTTCTTGACATGCGAAATCTATAGTTGGACCCAGGGAATATTCTATAATCAATGGCCAAGTGAGGACGGTACGAACATAAAATACTGTTTTGGGTTTGGTAGACTTTTGAAGACTTTGTGCATTTTGAACTGGATATGGTCAGGCAATTGATGCTGAGATATAGTCTCAAGTATTGAATGAAAATATGTAAAGTTTTTTTCATTACCCCAAGCTCTAGTCAGCTGAATAACAAAAAATTGCCATCAGTCTCTCAACCGCTAAGGGGAGCAAAAAATATATATATAACTCTCTCAATAAAACTATAAATTATACTATAGTAGATATCAGACTAGGAGTATCTCCCACCGACAGAGTCCTTATTCAGATAGTGAGGGGGTTTCCCCGGACTCTTCTCTACGCTTACATTTTTTAAAATAAACAACTGCATGGTGTTGCTATTCCAGATAAACAGCGCTCCGCCTCACAAGGCGCGTTTACTCTTAATAAAATTAGGAATTTTTGGAAAAAATTGCCCTGCTCAGCTCACTCCCAAGACTTTTCTCCTCCGGGCTTTCACCTTTCCAGGTCAATGGCACATTTATTTCTCGGAAATAAATACTAATGAAGTGTAAAATAGATTAACTCTACCGTTTATTTTATTGATAACTTTGGAGATTAATGATTCGAGGAGGGATCTTTTCTGCCTTCAAACTACACCCGAAGTGTAAAATTCAGCTCGAGAGTGACTTGCTTTTAAGCTTAAGGAGTGGTTCAAATCTGGATTACGAATTTTGGATTGAAATTGGGGCTTAAGACTATAGAAAGTAATGATTCACATTTCGAAGAATTGATATTTTTTGTATTCTTTGACATTTGAATTTTGGTTACAAAACATTGATTACTTTTTACACACTCAGTAATAAAAAAAAAACATAAACAAATATATATCTTTTATTAATTTAAAGTACAAGATGTATATGAAGTTAGTGTAAATATCCTTTAAGTGTATTTGAGGAAATATATATGGAAATATATATGGTTATATATATATATAGTAATATATGGTTGTATACTTCCAGGAGCAATGGGAGTGATACAAGTTGAGTTCACTCAAGTTGATGTCAAGAAATCAATGGCCAGAGGTAGCGTGGCGGAAAAAGTCAGTTTCTAGGACGCTAACAATGAAGGAAGGATTGATAGAATACATATCAGATTTAATATTTCCACGATAAAAATAAATATTAATATATATTAATATACCTCTGGCCATTGACTTCTTGACATCAACTTGAGTGAACTCAACTTGTATCACTCCCATTGCTCCTGGAAGTATACAACCATATATGGATGCTGATATTGTACAATTCAAGATCATTCCAGATATGATATTTTTCTTATGTTAAAACCTCTCAGTTCTGAACAGTCGCTTTATGTTTGACTACGGAACCTATTTCAATGACAATATCCCTTGATCCTGAATGTATCTATTCATACTCGTAGTACCATTTTTGTATTATGTTTCTGGGAATACAATCTGTTCTTAAGTGTCATTTTTGGATAATGAAACCTGTGGATATTAATATCAAGTTCGTTTTGGGGAATATAATCTGTTCTTGAGTTATATTCTAAAATAATGAAATTTGCTGAAATTAATATCAACTCTTATTTCTGGGAATATCATTCTGTTCGGAGGTGACATTCTTGGATAATGAAACCTCTGCTGATATTAATACCAAGTTTTGTTTCTGGGAATTCAATCTGTTCTGGAGTTCTATTATTAAATAATGAAACCTGCCCAAATCGAAATCAACTTTTATTTCTGGGAATATCATCTGTTCTAAGAGAAGTGCCATTCTTGGATAATGAAACTTGCTGTTACTAATATCAAATTTTATTTGTGGGTAAATAATCTATTCTGAAGTACCTACCATTCTTGGAAAATGAAACCTGCGCATATTAATACCAAATTTTGTCTTTCTGGAAATATAATATGTCCTTGTGAGTTCCATTCTTAAATAATGAAACCTGTTGAAATTGATATCAACTCATATTTCTAGGAATATCATCTGTTGTGCGAGGAATTGGATAATGACACTTTCTGATGTTAATATCAAATTTTGTTTTTATGGGAATATAAATTGTTCTGAATTGCCATTCTTGGATAATGAAACCGGCTGATATTTATATCAAGTTTTGTGTTTATGGGAATACAATCTGTTCTGGAATTTCTCTCTTAAATAATGAAACCTGCCGAAATTAATATCAACTCTTATTTCTGAGAAAATCATCTGTTCTAAAAGAAGTGCCATTCTTGAATAATGATACTTGCTGATACTAATACAAAATTCTGTTCTTCTGGGAATATAGTCTGTTCTGAAGTTCCATTCTTGGATAATGAAACCTACTGATATTAATATCAAATTTTGTTTCTGGGCATGCAATCTGTTCTGAAATTCCATTTATTTTTTATTTATTTGACATATCGGACGCGATATCCCAGCTTGGAATACTTGCGCCTAAATACATTTTAGCAGCTCAATTTAATAAAACTAAAAACAATAATCAAACCTGCTGAAAGTTATATCAACTCTTATTTCTGGGAATACAATCTATTCTGAAGTGACATTCTCGGATAATGAAACCTACTTATATTAATATCAAATTTTGTTTCTTGGAATACAATCTGTTCTGGAGTTTCATTCTTTGATGATGCTGAAATTAATATCAACTCTTATTTCTGTGAATATCATTTATTCTGAAGTACCATCTGAAGATATTGACACTTACTGATATTAATATCACATTTATTTTTTATTTATGGGATATTATCTGATTTGGAGTGTGGTTTTTGAAAATTTAATCTACTAACATCAATATCAATTTTCTCTTTTCAAAATGTCTATTTTTATTTGAGCGCCATTTTGGATATCGAAATCTGTTTGTATTAATATCAAAATTATTTTCCAGAAATAGCAATATTCTGGAATGTCATTCATCAATTCTAGCAGCCAGCAATATTATCAATCTTATATCTAGAATGCCATCCTATTGTCATGGACCTGGAGGCGTCCATATTTATTGCCTTTATTATTAATGAATTTCATACTATATTAAAAAGAGAAAAACAAATCGACTTAAGTAATTTACATGGACAAGTTCTGGTGAGTAGTCATTCGAATGTATTATCTGTCATCGTTATACTTTAATTTGCATAACTATAATATTTCAAACAATTACAAATGTTTACCTACCTTATTCATCTGAGGGTACGATATTATCGAAGAGGGGGTCTTCTTTTATCCAGACAATGTTAACTAATTTCTTTTGAGTGATTATAATGCAAAAAAAAAAATGTTGATTTTAAGAGTTCTGTGGTATTTTAGATGGTCACGCGATGATATGGTAAGCACGTGTTAGATGCAATAATTTTTTTCTGTAATATGTGCAAAGTTAACATGAACGAAAAAAAAATCAAGTCAATTTTCAGTTAAGCTATCAGATGGAATTTTTCCGGTGTCTCTATGCTAAGAAAATTATTTTTTCTAAGAAATTTCAGTAGTTTTTGTAACGTTTAGCCATTTTTTAGGATTAGGGGAAGTAGCCAAAACAAAAACAATCACCGAATTTACACAATGCAAAAAAAAATAGATAGATAGAATTTCCTTAGGGTATTAAACTCATGTTCTGGATTGATTTGGAGAGGCGGTCGAAATTATCATGGGACTTGCATATGTAATTACCACATAGGCCAGCAATCTTTTATTTGAATCTTAAAACTAGAAGAAACTTTCGAGTACAGAACATTCTTCGAGACAAATAAAAGGCAGATTCTATGTGAAATTTTATAGATGAGAGTTCTATTTATATATTTACAGTAGAGTAATTGGTTATAATGTTTACAACTGAAAATATGTAAATAGAGTTCTCGTATACATATTATTTAGAATATACCTTTTATTTCTCTTTTTAGCGTTATAAGGAGAACAGTCGAAGAGCGTCCTATGCTCGAAGGTTCGCTTGTTTTTAATTTTAAATAGAAGATACCCATTTATAGTTCATGTAATAATATTGTATAGCATTCTCTAGCAAAAAATTATTATCAATTTAAAACTTGTAAGGAGTACTGTACAGACGGTGGTAGCAAGGTGCTGTTAGTCTCCTCTATACTCAATAACGTTTCTATATTTATTTATGTATATTTATATCACTCATTGGTTTGGAGAGAAGTTTAATCCCACGAAAATTTCATTTGTTAAACTCTATTTATGTTTATACGATAAAGAGATTAAAAAAAACTAGAAATGATAGATTGAAATTTCAATAAACTTTATTGTTGGTGTAGTAAGGTGAGAGTCTCTTGACTGTTTGACAATGTTCCACAAAATATATTTTCTTCTTTAATCATCAGCATCATAGGTATAGTATATAAATTGCAAAGTATTTCAATAGATATAATCACAAAATAGTCAATGGGCTAATTGCAATCACGAGGTATATTTAGTGAGGGGGAAATCTGAAGTTAAAAAGACTAACTTATGAGGCAGAAAGCGACGGAGATTGGTGACGGTGTGATTTGTGTTAATTATTCTTGTGATGAATGTGCTAAAACTGATGGAATATGTCTCCTGTTGATACTATCGTATTCTTGAGATATGAAGGACTCTATAGTGGTAGTGGATTGTGATATTACCTATGTCCTGTTTCAGGTATATGCATGTTGAAATAAAATGATTTTATTTCATATTTTTGATGTTCCTGATGTGTTTGGAATCGCACAAGTCAAACAGCCTTCCAGAAGAATAGAGAACTCTCATTATTAGTTAAACACGCGAGCTTGAATATATCGTCAACTGGAATAACAACGGAATTATATACAATATCATGCCTCTTTAAACAAGAATAATTGTTTCTTGAAAGTTGGTCCTCTATATTCGATAAAAAAAAACAACGGTTTAAATGGGAAATTAAAGATCCCTAGGGACTACATACGAATACATGGAATCGGGTCCCAGAAAACCCCACCAACTTCGGTGTCACTGAAGAGATGCACATCCAATTCGTTAACAATGCTTGAAAAAGAGAGACATTCAGCCTCTTGAAATATTACATCCATTTTGTTCTAAAACTTTTTTTTCAATCAAATCCAAAATAAGCTTTATTATTGATCATTATGGCTTGACTATATTCCGCAACACACAAACACCTCCGGAACAGGGTTCGCACGACTCGGCAACTCGAATATCTGTGGGTCAGCGACCCGTTGTTGGATCCATAGACAGCACAAGTAGCACGTCTCGAGGCAGGGTGGTCAGGATAGGGTAGGTCGTGGATAGCCAGTCGTAGGGCGACATCTGCGTCGTGCCCTACCTTGGTTTACCTGTCCTGCCGCTGACCTGGCTCTGAATACCGCCTGCTTCTGCCGAGTCGTACATTCCTGTAACTTGAACTTCGGCTTGGAGCGTTGGTTCAGGATTGGCTTCGCAGCTGCTACTGGGCTCCCGGCTTGTTGACCTTGGTGATGCCGTCGTTGTCCTCCATGGAGAGTTGATTATCCCGATCGACGAGATTGGCCCAGCTCGTCGAAGGGTTCCCTTTACCAGGCTGCTGCTGGTTGTTTGTTGTTGCCGGAGAGCAGTTGTTTCAGCCAATACCATTGGAGATTCAGGGGTGGGAAATTCCCCATAAAATATCAAAATTTCTTTCCGGTTCTCTTCGAAGGCGGTTGAAATTTTCAAGCCTTCAGAGTTGTGACAGGAACGCGTGCCCGTGCATCCTCGCACCTAGAGAGAGAGAGAGAGAAAGAGAGAGGGAGAGAATTGGGCAGCGTCTCTCGAGTACAAGACAATTCAACGACCTTTCTGTATAAAGGCGAGATGTTGCTTCAGACAAGGTGGTCTCGCGAGGCTAATTCGGGACTTTCTCTCTTATTTATACACCCTCACAGGTATTTTTAAATTTTAAATCTTCAATATATGGTACATTGATATATGACATATTCTATATACAGTAATCCCTCGTTAAGACGAACTCAACGGGAGAACGAAATACCCTTTTCGTCTTAAAAGAATATACACCGAATTCGTATAAACCGAATTCGTATTAGACGAATTGAATTCGTGGTATCCGGGGGTTGTACTTATGTACTACTGATGAGTAAGAAAACTACATTTCTGAGGAATAACGAATAAATTTATTTGAAAACAATAAGTTAAACAACAATATTTTATAATTTTAAGGAACAACAATTATGTATATGTATGTACATGAAGTATTTTATTTTAAAAGACAATATGGATAATATAATCACAATGTAAGGCAATAACATGAGAATATAAGTTTATTTTAAAACACAAATAAAAAAGAACAACAAAAGAAACAACTTACATAATATACTTGGTACATACAATGTTTATGTGTATGCAGCATATGCAGTATGCATAGAGTATCCTATATCTGGGTTTTCTCTGCAGGCTTCAGAAAGTCTGTTATAGTTTTTTGGTGGTATTTGATTGGGCACTGTTTCAGACACTCCCTTCTTATTTTATCCAGGTCATCTTCAAAATGAACATCAATATCCGCAGAGGTTTTGGACAGCTTCTGGAGGGTTTCGAGGGCCGCGATTACTTCCCCTCTAGTAGGCATCATTATCTCTTCTTTCACCTCATCGTCTTCTGTTTCTTCTTCTTCTTTCTTCTTTTCTTCTAATTCGGGTGAACCGCAAATTTCCAACCCTTCATCCAGGGCAACATACTCCAGGAAAGTCAAAGTCTCAGCTGGGTTTGTAGCTGAAAGGAGTTTGGCCCATTCTTCAGGCTCATCAAGCATTGTTTCTGGAAGTGAAAACGAATCATCTGTTTTTTCCACACCCAATGAGACACTTATTTCTTTAGCCTTTTCTTTGACAAGTGCGCCGGATACAGGACTATTATTTTGTCTACTTTTTTAAAACCATTTTAAAAGCTCATCTTCCACGTCTTGATGGGATGCTTTTCGAAGTCGTTTTGAAGAGCTCGAAGACCCTGAGGCAACAGCCGCATCTATTTTTTCTTTGTTTTTTAGAATGGTTGATAATGTGGATTTCGCAATTTGAAAATTTTCGGCAATTTGCGACTTAGATAGCACTCCACGTGCAACTTCGTCCAATAATTTTCCTTTTTAAGGCAAGATCAATGGCGCTTTTTTTTTTTCGCGGTTTAGATGACATGCTTATGTAGGTTTTTTTATGGAAGCTCAAACAATTCACACTTCGATTATTTAGAATTTAATAATTTTTATTTCAAGCGCATTATTTTATAATACAATCAATTAGTCGGTTATAAAAAAGATATAACAAATAGAAATAAGTCCTTTTTTCTTCTGAGAGCTCGATTTACACAGATTATTATTCACAGAATATATTTTTATTATTTATATTATATTTAATACTTTTTAAATATATGTTTTGTATAAAAATAAGAATAATATAATATTCTGTGAAATTCCGTGAAAGCGTGCGCTCCTTGGCTGCTGGCTGGCAGGGGTCACCATGGCCCCTACATTTATCAGTCGAGAAAAACAGCAATACTGGCACAATAGAGTCGAAATTTTCCACTGATTGAGTACATAGAACAACCCCAAGGGGATGGTTTCATAGAAAATGAGTCATCATAACAAACAAAGGACGAATGTTTACACAAAAGACAAAGAGAGCCAATACTTGATATCAACGGCGTTTTTGTTGTTTTAATAGTTTATTGTTTTACTTATAACTCGCCTTTAAAAACATATTAAAATTCGTTTTAACCGATTGATTAGTTCTGCTGGGGGCTAAATTTAATTCGTATTTCGTCTTAACTGGCAAAATCTCTTTGGAAAGCATTGAAATTTAACGGGGGAAAAAAAACGGTTCACGCAAACCGAGAGTTCGTATAATCCGAGTTCGTGATAACGAGGGATTACTGTAGTAAGGTATGCGTGCTTACAAAGTGTTAAAGATGAAATGTAGAGACATAAAGGCGTTAAATTAACGAAAGAGCACTTCCTGATCGTGCAAATGATTGTTGGCCCAGCGCCATCTATTGGGAAAAATAAACTAACTAAACGTTAATTTATTTCATTTCCATAAATTGGCCAATACCCTTTTTTTGAATTGTAAATAAAGGACAACCACATACACACAGCTGTTAGCCCTTGTCAGGATGGTGCAGGCTGTATGCTTTCCACAAGGAGATCTTCCCCATTTCTTCAGAAATCAAAGAAAAGGGTATTTAGAGCCAAACGCGCACATAATCCAAGCTAAAACATACTTCTCTAATTTTAAAGAAGTATAAGTAAAGAAATTTATCTGCATGTTACAATAAATTATTCAATATATTATATGCTACATATATGAACATATGCTATTTATGCAATAACAATTTCGTAAGGGCAACAATGAAATATATAAATAAACCAATAAGTAGACCTAATATTTCCAATTGAAATATATTCTGTTTCCCAATTTACATCAATTCTCTATCTAAAATATTCTATTTCTTGCATCATTCTTCATTTCACGAGAGCATATAGACTGCGTAATAAGAGGGAATGTATTCTTCGCCGATATATAGGGAGATTACATATATAAAAAATACAATGTTATAGAATGAAATGAATATTTTATACCGTTCCATAAAAATATGTATTATTTATGCACGCTCAGACATTTCTATTCCAAACAAGCAATTGAAAATTTTATCATATTACATTTTAAATCCAACCTATCTACCCCTTTCATTAGCTTTTTTATTATTTCAGAGTAGAGTAAAATTTCGGATTTAAAATGCAGAAAGTTATTTTTCCAATAAATGTCGATTTTAATTTAAACTAATCTCTTGTTTTTATTTTCGTGCGTCGAAATTTATTTTGGGTTTGTTCAAATTTCTAATAAGCTGGGCCGCACGGAATTATGGGAAGGAAAAGGGCGGGAAAAGAGAGGGGGGGGGAGTGAGTTAAATGTTTATGTAATTGCAAAATTTACGCTGGCCGCTGCCGGGAGAATGGAGGGGAAAGGAGGGGGGGGGAGGAGGGGGAGGGGGTTAAACGAATGAAGGGGACTTTTAATTTTGTTGCAGCAGAACAAGTTAAAACAAAATGGAACGCTGTCGTCTGGTGAAAAGAGAACTTCTTTAGTTGGAAGCTTCGGATTTGTTTAATTCACTTTGTTCTCCCGGATTCTTCTAGAACGAAACACGCTAGGGTTATTTCCGTCCCACTTCCATTACTCGGCTGCTTGTTTTTTCCCATTGATCTGCTGTTCTCGCTTTTAAATTCCCGGATGTGCACACCGCCGCTATCTCCCCTCCTCCATTCTGAGAGTTCTTTATGTCATTTAGAAATAAATTAGATTTGCGGCCGCTGTGTGGATCTGAACAATGGGCTCACGCAACTGCAGGTGACGCTACAGAACTACCACACTGCTGTACTTATCTTGCACCATTACAGCATTAAAATTCCTACAAGTTTTTCCTTGTATTGATTTTCTCCTTTCTGCCGTTTGTTGCGTTACAATTTTCTTTATGCGATAAAACAGAATAAGAGAAGAAAAGTTTCTTTATTAGACAAATTATAACGGTGCGAGCTTTCGGGTAAAAACCCCTTCTACAGGCGTGGTAGACGTGACACTATAACATAGGTAATGTGGCTAGAAAGAGAATATATGTGATGATTTAAGACCATGGAATTGTTGTAAATAGTCTAAATATCCACTACCACATGTTCCACCCCATGACTGTATATAACTTCTTATGTACTGCACATAGAAAACCTCAACTAACATCAATCTGTACCGCGTAAGAATCTAATAAAGTATTGCAACTGTACAGATAGAAGGAATGGAGAGAGACAGGAGAAAGTTAAGGTTAAAACAAATCAGGTTTAGGACAGAAGTCGAAGCAAGGCCTAGCAAAAGAGGCTTAAAACCAGCCCAACTATAAATAATTTACAAGTCAATACTTCCTGACAGGACAGGGCGTATCTGATATCGAGGAAACCATAAAATCTAAGAGTGACGCCCAATTTCCGGGCCAAGACAGGACGCATTTTCTATCAAAGAAAGCCGCGAGAAGACATCACCTAAGTAGGTCAACCAATAGCCTACGGCCACGTGAAAAAGTCCCACCAATTAGGAAAGAAGCATCTAAATAGGTCAGCCAATCAGAAAGAAGCAAGGTCGTGGTGTTAAATCGAAGACCTAGAATAGGCAGTCTTCGCTTGGATTCCAACGGTAACACTTGCTCTAAAATCTCTCTCTCCTCATCCCATTCCTTCTTGACGTCAGACGCTTTTAGTGGAATCTCTGTTTGTTTATTTCACCTTTGGCCCAGCTGTGTCGCCTTCCACCACGACTGCACGGTAGAGTTGACATCGAGGTTCGTCTAGCATCAGGTAACACTGGTCCCAGAGGTCCCAAGATATCACAGACTCCCCCGTAACGAAGAGTCGACAGGATAGTGGACGCCAAGGTACAAGTAAGCAAGTAGACCACTGTCTGTACAGAAAGATGGAACAGGGAAGAGAGGAGGAGCCAAAGGAACCAATGGAGTCCGATCCCGACTCCGAAAGTGGCGGAAGCCCCACTTTTCCGAAGAAAGAAACAACCTTCGGTAAGACGCAGGAAATTGTCCCCGGCCAGGAAGACGTCACACCCCCGCCGCCGGTGTCAGATGTCCTAGGGAGGTTGACGACGACGCTACCTCAGCTTTCTGCCGTGACCGGACATCGCGAGAGGTGGAATCGCTACGATGGTTCGTACAAGGCGCAAAGCTTCTTCACCAACTACGACGCCCAAGCAGATCGGGCCCAACTACAATACTCTACAAGACTGAGAAAGCCACCAAACCTCCTGCAAGCACCCCTCCGAGTTACCCACACGCGAGCGTATGTTACCTGCTCCCCCGACCTTCTCTAAACCACGAGCCCAGCGCAAGCAATGAACTCTTAACTGTCCCAAGGAACCTCCAACTATGACAACAGACCAGGCCTGTCCCGACATACAAGACAGCACCACAGTAGGTTCCTCCTTCTATAATTTTTGTTGAACTATTGCTCGTTCGAGCTGAACTGTCCATAATGTAAACCTACTCTACTACTTGTTACAGGAGCATCTTTCGATATAATTAGGCAGAATACCTTTAAAATAATAGAAATCAGTTTGTAAAAGAAAATACCTGTCCATCCATTTAACTTAACTATTAATGCCATAGCTAACAATATTTTCACCATAGATTATATCTTTTTGATCTTAAAAATAAGTAACATAACGCGGAATCTAAAATTCCATATAATCGATAACCATTGCCTTTTGTCATTTTATTCCTTAATTCCATAAAACGATTTCTACTAATTATAAACTGTTCTCAGCTACTCCTGTATCAAGATAATGTACCTCTACCAACTACCTTGTACAAATTCACCTCGTGCAAGCAACACGTGTCCCATGGACAGGTTAATACAACTGTCCCATTTACTAAATTTTTCCCTCCTGGAACAGGTTGCTCACACGTGGTGAACTCCAACACTCTTATTTAACCTCATTATAATGTTCCTAATCCCATTTTCAACGCCCCTATGTCCTTTTCTTTCATATCTTTGGACAGAAGTAACTTAAATCACAGCCTTCCAAAACTATTCCAATCGTTAAATTCCCACATAACTACACTCCTTCCTTTTACACGCATAGTTAAATATCGACAAATCACTCTCAACAAAATAAACAACACCCTCTCACATCACTTTTTCCAATTGACGACAATTTTTAATGCGCGACTTAACACCCAAATCCAATTTCGAGCTACACAAGCTGCATCACGTCGCCCTACTAAACACACACAATCTTTTTTTTTTCTCACATTAAACGTGTCATATCCACTAACAATATAAAAATTATCGATATGTTCGTACAACCCGCACCCATGACTTTAGTAAATTTGTTATTCTTAGTGTAACAGGTTAGATTTTGTACAAAACAAAGACTTCACGTGATACCTTTTCATTTACAATTTTTTCGCTTCGTGTCACAGCACCACACCACTAAACTCTTTCAATTTTCAGGCCAAAGACGCCTTCATCACGCCTGTGACACCTTTAATCACACATTGTCCACGTAGATAGTCGCAATTTCATTCAATTCTAACCCGATATCCATGAATAACATTTTTACTAAGTCCGCAAAATATCGAAACGCAAAAAACCATTCGATTTAATATTCACAGATACAATATCCGAATTTTCGAAATACAAACACAAATCTAACAAATGCTTGAACACACGGAATAATTCAACCTCTGTATCTCCCTATGTCAATCCCATAACGCTTGTCACCAAACGTGACAAATCAAAACGCTTTTGTGTTTACAATTTTAGAAATAATATCTCCGAACGTAGTTCGAATTAACTTCCAATAAGTTGAAAGAAAGCAAGCAGCCTCGCAAAAGGCCTCCCTGACCTACATCCGGAATCGCATTAAAAATAGCTTCGCTCCCTCTCGCCCCCCCCCCCCAAGCAAACAAACAGCCGACATCTTGTTACATCCGTCGCCACCCCGTGTTCTCTAATGAACTTTCGCCACCTATTAGATTAAATATTAGTGCGTGCCAAAGACAACACTTTACTTACAAAAATCACACACACCCACATAAGTTTAAAAAATCGACAACATTAGGACTCGATGAGTTTCACAGTTGGAAACAATGTGATCCACGAGTCACGTCAAACATAAAACAAATTCGATAAGTTAGAAAAACTTAGGCCAACAAGACCAAAGATATCGATCGAGGACAATTTAAAGCTCTCTCCACCCATCCTAAAAAAAAAAAAAAAAAAAAAAAAAAAAAAAGGAACATTACATTTGGCCTACAACTTTCCATTCTTTCACGATATATAATTTCTATATATAATCTTACTTGCTCTTCTTTCTCGATGAACATTTTTTTAAAATTTTTCATTTTAATATCCTTTATATAATCATTATATAGCTCTTATAATTGTTTTTTTTTACGTCAACCAATTAGTTTAGATTATTGTCTTTTTTTAATTATTTTTCTTTACCAAAACTTATTTACTTTTGCTTCATGACTCTATTTTATAATCAACTTTATATTTTATCTTTCATATCATATCTAATAATCTCAAGTTTATATTTCATGTTTATATCACTAATTTGCATTTATCATTTCATATTTTTTCTCACTTTATAAATTAGATGTTATTTACATTGTTTCACCTTCCGCTACCATGTCAATGCTATCGAGTATATTATTGCTCATTATTTTTTTTTTCATTTAATATTTTCACTTTCTATTACCCCTTATATACTGCTGTAGTGTGTTAATCTTTGTATCATATCATCACTATTTTTACTTTTTTTTTAAAGATTACTTTGCATTTAACTTCGCAATTCTATTTTCGATTTTTCAAATCCTTTAACGCTATATGCAAAGCCTTACTTTCGCAATTTCATATCTCAATGATATATTCTTTTATAATCAAACTAAAAATCACGATCTAAAAACAGGGCAATCTTCAATAACCTCTTAAACAACCACTTTAAAGGTTACTTCTTAAGAATTACTAACATTCCTTTTCCGCAGGAACTTTTAACTCCTTCGCAGGCTAGACTTGACCTACTTTGATTTCGTAATTAACAATCTTGACACATCGTCCCCCAGATTTACCTTCTCCCAACTTCTGGATTGGATACGTGCAAATTGTATATTTTTTTTATTCCAGGGCACTCTCATGCCACACGCTGGCACATTTTTTTTATTTTTTATTTTACTCTTTTTCTCGCTAAGCCCCTGACGACTCTAATTAAAACTTTGATTTCTGGTCACTGATCTTCGCCCTCATTTATCCTGCATGCGCACGTCTTAACGACTAATTACTAAAACCCATAACAATCCCCTTATCTTACTTTTCGATTGTGGTACTGTAACTTTATTCGGTCCTTAAATTTACATGTGAAACATGGCCTAGGTTTTCCGCGCCGTGCACATTAAATGGTTTGGGACTTGAGTCAAAGTGACCTTGCCTCAACCAAGTAATAACTAACCCCTCAACCCTTTCTAACGCCCATCACGAAGAGATCATGATTTACCCATCCAATCATTTATATTTTTACCTATAATCATTATATGTTCCCTATTAAATATTTTATTCATATTTTTATTTTTACTTGTATGTTTAATATTAGTTGTTTATGTTTTATTATCTCTTATGGATATACAGAAATCAACCCCATGTTATATACCAACTCACTTTAATTAATTTTTAAAAAATTACTTCCTTAATAACAGTCTTCCTATTCCGCTCTCTTAAATCCCTCCATATGAACCCTCTCACATCCGGGGCCATCTGTGATGATTTAAGACCATGGAATTGTTGTAAATAGTCTAAATATCCACTACCACATGTTCCACCCCATGACTGTATATAACTTCTTATGTACTGCACATAGAAAACCTCAACTAACATCAATCTGTACCGCGTAAGAATCTAATAAAGTATTGCAACTGTACAGATAGAAGGAATGGAGAGAGACAGGAGAAAGTTAAGGTTAAAACAAATCAGGTTTAGGACAGAAGTCGAAGCAAGGCCTAGCAAAAGAGGCTTAAAACCAGCCCAACTATAAATAATTTACAAGTCAATACTTCCTGACAGGACAGGGCGTATCTGATATCGAGGAAACCATAAAATCTAAGAGTGACGCCCAATTTCCGGGCCAAGACAGGACGCATTTTCTATCAAAGAAAGCCGCGAGAAGACATCACCTAAGTAGGTCAACCAATAGCCTACGGCCACGTGAAAAAGTCCCACCAATTAGGAAAGAAGCATCTAAATAGGTCAGCCAATCAGAAAGAAGCAAGGTCGTGGTGTTAAATCGAAGACCTAGAATAGGCAGTCTTCGCTTGGATTCCAACGGTAACACTTGCTCTAAAATCTCTCTCTCCTCATCCCATTCCTTCTTGACGTCAGACGCTTTTAGTGGAATCTCTGTTTGTTTATTTCACCTTTGGCCCAGCTGTGTCGCCTTCCACCACGACTGCACGGTAGAGTTGACATCGAGGTTCGTCTAGCATCAGGTAACACTGGTCCCAGAGGTCCCAAGATATCACATATATACACATGATTATTTACGTATTAGAGGAATATGCTATGCAAATGGGGATTTTTCATTTGTTATGACTATTGTAATTAAAGAGATAGTAGGCAAATAGGGCATTTGTATATTCGGAGTTTTGAGTCTATAGAGGAATATGTTAACGTAAATTACTGGATATGTGATATTTCAAAGAATTTTAGGAAATGATGCTATTACTGTAAGGCTAGGAGAGCACGATAGGCATCAGGAAGATCTATTTTGCGGTTGATGCTATTATGTCTGTGAGATTCTATGGATTCGAGAACTAATCGCTGGTGCTGGTTATGAATGCGTCTGTAATGTATGGTGGGGTGGTTGGTGTTGAATGTATGGCCGGTATTGAGTATGTGCTGGTAAAGGAGGGACCTGGTGTCATGGTTGGAGATATTTCTAGAATGCTCAGACATTCTGATGGCGACGGATCTGCCTGTCTCGCCAACGTATGTGGCAGAGCATTACTCACACGAGACAGAGTAGACCGCGCCAACAGAATGGAGGGGATCAGGGGGGGGGCATGCGATTTAGTATATGGGTGACGGAGGGATGTGAGCAGGTTGGGGGAGTTTTTATATAAGGTGCGGATACCGTATGCTTTAAGGCTTCTGGCTATGTCGGCTGAGGAGGGGGAGTAGGGAAGGAAACATAATGATCTGTAAATTTTAGGGTGGTTGGGGGGGCCAGGTGTATATGAATGTCCGTTGATGAATTCAAGCGGAAACGATGCTATGGAGAGGTGCGATATGATGAGATTTTTCTCTATTTCTTTAAATATATCGAGCGAACAGTGGGTATAGATTCTTTTGGTGAGAGTTTTTACTATGTTGATTTTGTGGGAAATGGGGCAGTGTGAATTGAAATGGGTATAACTGGGGGGACACTGTTTTTTGTAGTAGACTGTGGTGTGGAATGAGGATGCGGTACGTATTATTAGGATGTCTAGGAATGGGATGACCTGGTTTGATTCTATTTCCAAAGTGAAGGAGATGTTGGGGTTAAAACTATTGAGGGCTGCAAGTATGGTGCTCTCCTGGCCGTGTCTGCATACTCCATACGAAGCACCCCCCACTTTATCAATGAGTTAACTGCCTTAAAACCCGCCCCACATTTTACAATGTGTTCCTTCGATGTAACCTCCCTCTACCTCAGTCTTCCCCACAATCTCATCATAGATAGTCTGGAGCGGTTCCTTGACTCACAGAGTGTAGATTCCCATACAGCTTCATCCATAGTACAACTTACCAAGCTCTGCTTGAGCATGAACTGTTTCACATTCCAAGAAAATCATTACAGACAAATTAAGGGCTCTCCAATGGGTAGCCCTCTTTCCTCTATTGTCGCAGAAGTCGCTATGTCCGAAATAGACAACTGGATCACCCGTACCCTCCCCATAGATATACAAATATGGCGCCGTTATATTGATGACGTCTTTTGCTTATGCAGACACGGCCAGGAGAGCACCATACTTGCAGCCCTCAATAGTTTTAACCCCAACATCTCCTTCACTTTGGAAATAGAATCAAACCAGGTCATCCCATTCCTAGACATCCTAATAATACGCACCGCATCCTCATTCCACACCACAGTCTACTACAAAAAACAGTGTCCCCCCAGTTATACCCATTTCAATTCACACTGCCCCATTTCCCACAAAATCAACATAGTAAAAACTCTCACCAAAAGAATCTATACCCACTGTTCGCTCGATATATTTAAAGAAATAGAGAAAAATCTCATCATATCGCACCTCTCCATAGCATCGTTTCCGCTTGAATTCATCAACAGACATTCATATACACCTGGCCCCCCCAACCACCCTAAAATTTACAGATCATTATGTTTCCTTCCCTACTCCCCCTCCTCAGCCGACATAGCCAGAAGCCTTAAAGCATACGGTATCCGCACCTTATATAAAAACTCCCCCAACCTGCTCACATCCCTCCGTCACCCATATACTAAATCGCATGCCCCCCCTGATCCCCTCCATTCTGTTGGCGCGGTCTACTCTGTCTCGTGTGAGCAATGCTCTGCCACATACGTTGGCGAGACAGGCAGATCCGTCGCCATCAGAATGTCTGAGCATTCTAGAAATATCTCCAACCATGACACCAGGTCCCTCCTTTACCAGCACATACTCAATACCGGCCATACATTCAACACCAACCACCCCACCATACATTACAGACGCATTCATAACCAGCACCAGCGATTAGTTCTCGAATCCATAGAATCTCACAGACATAATAGCATCAACCGCAAAATAGATCTTCCTGATGCCTATCGTGCTCTCCTGGCCTTACAGTAATAGCATCATTTCCTAAAATTCTTTGAAATATCACATATCCAGTAATTTACGTTAACATATTCCTCTATAGACTCAAAACTCCGAATATACAAATGCCCTATTTGCCTACTATCTCTTTAATTACAATAGTCATAACAAATGAAAAATCCCCATTTGCATAGCATATTCCTCTAATATGTAAATAATCATGTGTATATATTCTCTTTCTAGCCACATTACCTATGTTATAGTGTCACGTCTACCACGCCTGTAGAAGGGGTTTTTACCCGAAAGCTCGCACCGTTATAATTTGTCTAATAAAGAAACTTTTCTTCTCTTATTCTGTTTTATCGCATAAACAATACCGAGAAGATTATCACTGTCGTTATTCGCTAATGAATCTCTCTACAATTTTCTTTCTTTAGACGTTCTATGGTTTCCATAAGTTCATATATAACGAACAATCAACATACATGATGTCGTCTTGAAAATCAGGAGACCTTTTATAAGAAACTATCATCTGCCATATCCACGGTCCTAAAGTTATACTAACATAACCTGTCTTTTCTTATCCAAGTGATCACATATACTCCTTATCCTAAGTACAGGTTATGATAGTTAAGGTTGATGAGACTCCATGACTACATTTGCAGTTAGTGCAGTACAGACTTCAATTTACACTTACTGTGAGCCAGAGCTCCGTTTGGTTACTTGTAGCCACTGGTAAGGTTGGACTTGTGAAGATCGAGGCAGTTTTTAAATATATATATATATATTGTAAGTGTACGATGTCAGATTCGATTCAGGGTTCTGGTTGTCGCTAATATTTAGTAAGATTATGATGATTCCTACAGTGGGATATCTTGAAAATAGAAGACTAGTGCACCAATACGTATCTCTATATTTACCTATCTTACTAGCTGATTCGCTGAGTGGATGGTTCAATGACCAATTCCTAGGCCCTGGAAACCTTATATAATTTTGTTTTCCACTAGGGTTGGTCGACCAATAGGATGCTGGTGATCCAAATGTCCTTTCATGGCCATTACCTTTGTTTCGCTGTCGTTCTGTTGTTATGTCCATCACTCTCCTTCCTAAATGCCGAAATGTCAACCCTCATCGAAAGATGGCCGGAATCAGAAAAAGAAGTAGAGAATTTATTAGCGATGAACCTTTCTTCAGTAGGAGAATAATAAATGTTGTGTTGTGCCCGTTGTTTTGTCAATAATCCACTCTGAGTCGTCGGAGCTTCCTCGGTACCGGTTTTATTTATAACCAGTGCCGGAACATAAGGAGAACACCACACACAGCTAGACGCGGAGATACTTCCCTCGCAGCCAAAACCAAAACCAAACTGCCGGGTTCCAGTCTCGGCCGGTTCCCGCCGCCACACCGGCGCCGCCAGGCGCGAGTGGCGTGAGGATTCTCGCCTGAACCTTCAACAATAAACTTCTAGAATCAAAATTTTTATTAACTTTGAAAATGTTATTTAAAAATAAAACAAGAGGAAAATGTACGGGATCAAGTGGCAAGATTAAGAAAAACATTCCTGAGCATGCAATTGAAAGGTGCTGATGACTTGCGCGAAACCTGGCAGATTAAATATAAAATAATCGTTGATTTTGTATATACCAGAATATTAACCAAATAATACACCTTTCTTGATAAATCAACAAAAACAACCAAGTACACGTTTTAGGTTGTTGGCCCTCGTCAGCATGGTGCAGACTGTACCTTAGCGACCAAAAAGCTGATCCTAGAAACTATCTGGAAAGCCAAAATTACATTGGAAGGGTACCTGACATCAGTAACTTTCAGTTGAACGATCCAGAGACTATTTTTCCTCAATTTAAAGGTGAAGTTTCATTTTTCCTTGAATAAAAAAATCCAAAAATTTTGGAGGAGTATGTATTTTATTTATTTTAGTATTTATGATTTGTTGTTAATCATTAGATCTGTCCATATCTTAGCAAATAGGCTTCAATAAAAAAAGCATCTAGAATTAAATATAGTATTGTTTTATCGTGTTGTTTGGTAATGGTTTGCTTAGCGACAATTAATCAAGAAATTAATAGTTTTTACTAATATAAGTTGAATGCCTGGATGTTTATAGTTTTGGTTCCGAAATCGGTTACGGAATAACTCCATTGACCTACTCAGTCATACAGGCAAAGCCTCCGGAATTGTCCACCACTGTGGGAAAAGAACCTAGTCGGTACATCGTTGGCGGAGCCTTTCCCGCGGTGATAGAGGCCATGAAGGTATTCTGTATATATTATATATGCCGTGGTATTGTTATCCAGTCTACTGATGGTTGTAATAGGCAGGTTGATGCAGTCTTAGGGCCACAGTGGTTTCAAGAGTCAATGGATAATACAAAAGGACGACGAGGCAGGTTAGATGTCACCGCATAGAGAGAGAGGTCAGCGCCGAAGACGCGGACAAGGTACAGGAGGGTCTGATTTACATGAGAGGCAGAGCTGAACTATTTGCTATCCAACTGTTTGTCGGTCTGTAATGGAGTTCTGTCTTGGCGCCGGCGGACTCTCAATCAAACTTTATTATCCTGTTTTGTATTACATGATGGCCAAATTGACGAGTTGAATTGTATTTACATTTTGAGGTTGTTACACTATAATTATGTTGCATATGAATATCAATTATAAATTGACGTACAAGTATGTTCCTTAAAAACACCTAAAACCTCCGCCAATAGATGGCGCTTTCGCCTATTTCCCGTCTGGAAATAATGTAGGAATCGCCAACTGCTGTGGTCCTGTTTTGTGGGGCTAATGAATGTAAATATTCGTTGATATTGGCCCTATGATGTAAAATAGTGTGAAAACCCGTTGATTAATATTCGAGTTATTATGTAATGTGGTTTAATAGTGGCAATAAAATAAAGAGGAGTGTTAAAAGTCTTGATGCTGGTTTCTGTTGTGACATTCGTGCCAACACCACAGTCGCTACTCTTCTGGTTAGTCTCTCGTGTCTCCCCACCAGTGGTAAAGCCGAGAGATACTGCCAGAGGAAAGGAGATCCACTTGAGTGGTGGTTCTCGGAGCTCTTTGGGTGTCTGCAGGGTAGAGCTGCAGAGGAGAGCAATGGGAGCCCAGGGTAGGTGATCCACGACGGAAGAAGCGGCGTAGTCGCGAAGAACCGGAGGGCTCAAGCCGCGACAATATATTACTACAGTGTATGCTCCGGGTGATGAAAATTAGCTTATGGTGTTGTAGATGAAAGCATAAGATAATTTCAATGGGGGTAAATAATTTGTGTACAAATTGGTTTGATATGATGGTTATAACTAGTGAAATATGGAGTTGTGGTGAATAATAATATTGGGTATGCTTTGCTAACTTATAATAATGATTGATAATAAAGAGGTGGTGTTGGCAAATTATATTTGATAAATGTATAGAGGGTATATGTATATGAGTGAAAGAGGATAAAATAAAAAGTAAAGATATAAAGATAAATTTGGGTGATTATATACAGCATTAAATGTTGCAATTAATATTAGAAAGTGCATTGACTTATGAGGGGTGCTAAATGGAAAGTCTAGATAGGTGGACATAGGATAGACTTCTTCTGGTATTGTGATGCAATGCGACATTAGGTGATTGTAAGCAATGGTCCATCTACAGCATGCTGAAGGTATTCAATATGAGTTATCCTATCAGACGGATTTGGAAATGGGTAGAGGAAACTTTGGTAGAGAAAAATAAAGAAAGAGTGATAAAAGGGGATATTGAGATTGAATAACTTTTATTGACATCTAATCAATAATACATCTTAAACAAATAAATGAAAAATGGGAAATTACAATGATTCATGAGTGAAGAAGGCTCCACCATCTTGATAAGGTCTTTCTCCAGACCAGGAGAGGGTCCACTTGGACCCCCCCGCATCTCAAGGGCCAAGAAGTGCTTATATATATATACTCGTCTTGGCAGACGCGAGGATGGCCAGGGCGTCGTCCTCCAGTTCTTTCCTGAAGATCTAGCCCTGAAGGGGGTCGCTAGATAATAGTGAAAGCCTCCACGATGACAAGCCTGATCCGCTTACAGGACTGGTAGCGGTGAGCCAGTGACAAGTCTCCGGATCCACAGGCCATGCTGGACTCCCGGGCTGAGGCCGGATGCGCTGGATGAAGAAAGGGCATACAGGGGCCAGCCGCACGGTAACGTCGGCATTGTGCCCCGAGAAGGCACATGAGAGAAGAACAGCTGATGGTTATGGGGAGGCTGACGTGGGGAAGCCACCGGGCCAACAGCTGGGTGATGGGCAGTACAGCCATGCGTGGACGCTCCTGCATGCGGCGGGCAGTGCGGCTGGTTAGGCGCTGGAAGGCGATACCGTCCCGCGCAGCACCATGTCGTTCTCAATGCTGTCAACCTGATGGGCGTGATGCCGATGCTGATCTACGAGCCGGCTACAGAAGGTGGTGAGTGCCGCGACGTCAGCGAGGGGGGCGCGGGTGGTGTGCTGAGGGAGGGATCAGGAGCTAGTGCATCAACATGCACCCCTGCCCACCGGGATGCGACCAAACGATCTGGAGGTCGAAGGAACCTGCAGTCTCCGATGACATGGAGATCTAGGAACTGATGTTGCGGCAGTACCCGGTGGTCAAGTTCTGAAATTTCCGAAACATCCTACCAGAGCTTAAGGAGCCTGCGGCGCCGAGGTAGAAGCCATGTCCCAGATGGTGGAGGAGTCAGCCAGGTCCCACTCACAGCGAGCCATGAGTAGGCGTTGAAGCTTCCATGCAGCGCAGCCTGCACTCCCTTCAAACAAGCTAGTTGAATCTGCGTGCTGATGTCAAGGAGCCCGAGGCCGCCCACGAAGGCTGGCCTTGCAAGGACGAGTCCGGCAGCCAGGCAGTGCGCTGTGGTCCCCAGACAAAGGTGCGGTTGTAGAAGCCATTGATTCGGACTGCTGCGTCGGCCCCTGCGTAGAAAAGAAGAAGAAACCACCCTATGAAAGCCAGCGGCATCCGGATGGAAATCATCAGGGACATCAGAAAGCTCCGGTCCAAGGTGTTAAAGACTGATTCTAGGTCGATAGAAATAACAGCTAGGGGTAAACGATTCTTCGAGGCTATAGCGACTTCGTCGGATACACACGCTTATGTTCTAGGATGAGGATTGTCCCGGAACGGTCTATGTCTGGCATTTCGGCACAAGGTGAGGAATATGAGGCCAATGTCTCGCAAGGAGGGCGCAAGGCCGATGCTCATTAAGGCCGAGACCACCGTGGGCCTTAGGGACGAGGCAGATGATGGATCGTCGTGTAGAATTTGGCGAAGCTCCACAGAACTGAGACGCCTCGAAGACTGGGCTGGAGTGCCCAGTGAAGAATTCTTCAAAAATCACCATTATTTCGCATGGTAGTTCACCCCACCCGGGCGCCCTCTCGAGGGGCAGACGTTGGATTGCATTGAAAATTTCCTCCGCGGAGATCTCGAAGCGGTGTAAAAGATTGCTGTCTTTCAGGTCAATGATGGCTGTCACAGGGCGAGCGGGAGAAGCGTTCCCGAATGTGCAGTGAGCCATGCGGCGGACCTCTTTGTCTTCGATGATGTTACTACTTTAATCATAGATGTTCGACAGCTTGGAACGTCGGACGCCCGAGATTTTGTAATGAAGAATAGTCAGCGTTTATCGACGTGGAATCGAGCCTGGCTTTCAAAACCGATCGCCCTGGGGACGTAGTCATCAGCAGTGACACGAGGGGCGTCTAAGGACTTAATATCAGCTATAAGATCCGCTTTGATGCGGAACCAGCTTCTCCATAGTTCTCTGGGGTTCATGTCAGCGATGGTCTTTGAAGTTAGATCAATGAGGGCTGCCACACGATGAATGACAGGCCCCGATTGTATTGTAAATTGGGATCAGGTGGTTTTCCCATATGGGGAAGCACGGCGCGGTGGACTGAGAGTCTGTAGTGGAGGGTCCAGTAACGTTTAACATGGTCGCGGAGTCTTTAAGTAATAAGAAACCTATCCATGCATAGGCGTCAACAAGACTTCCGCAACTGGCGACCCTCGTAGGAATGTGCGCGGCGTCGAATAGGGTGGCGGCTTCGACAAGGGCTGTCTGATCCATCAGCTCCTTGAGGGCCTCCACCGAGCCGGATGTTGTGTCGCTCGTGCTCTGCTCGTCAATGTTAAGGTCGCCTACCACCCAGGCGTTCTTCTGGATCGCAGTTTCCGTGATGGACTCCAGCTGCTCGAGCCGCACGCGAGGAATGTGTGAAAGGTTACATTTGATCACGCGCACTTCTTGGCCGCGGACGTCGATGGAGACAATGGAAATGTTGCCCGGCTACAGGACGTTCTGCCGCAGGACAGCGTCCCCGGCGCGAAGAGGCAGGCGAAGCCCGAGCCCCTGAGGGCTGCGGGGGGCACGATGACGGCGCTGTACCCCAGACACAGATGCTGAATGGAGTCCAGCGACGAGGCGTTGGTCTCCTGGACAAAGGCGACATCTACGCGATGTTGACGCAGGAAGTGACAGAGCTCAATGCTCCTCTCGCGAGCGGCGAGATGCCAGACGAAAGCTCATTGGGCGCTCCTCGTTTGGACACGAACACCCGCTAGACGCTTGTATATGGGCGGAGTGGGAGTAGAGCAGAGCGTCCAGCAGCTTCCGGGCATCCGTATTGATGGCGGTCTTCTGCACACTTCCCATCTTATTCTGCAGGCTCTTCAGACCGCGGATGGAGGCTAGCGCTTCCAAAACTTCGCCTCTTACATGCGCTTCGAGCCCAGATTGGGCTAAGATGTTGTTGGGGATACGCTGAAGGAGATCTTTGAGCTACTGCCAAGTCTTGGAGGGGGTCGACACCTGGATCCCCATCCTCTTCCATCTCTTCCAGTGCTACAAAGGCCATTGAGTTCTACGGGTGAACGTCCATTTGGCTCTGGGTCATGTTGGGCTTATCCTGTGAAGATAAATGTGTCTTCTGAGCGCCACTGAATAGCCTTGATGGAGGAGGGGCTGGGTCCACAGCAGCAGTAGGTGGGGGCTGTGCAGCATATGAAGTTGCTGCAGGTGGGGCTGGTGATGCAGCTGGAGTTGGTGCTGCAGTCGTTGTTGAAGCGGCGGCTGGCGTTGATTATACAGTCGGCATGGCGTTCGAAGTGGAGGGCGGCTTAGTCCAGGCTTGTGTACGTGCAGAAGAGCATCCACAGGGAGCACTAGATTCTCCTCCTGATGGATGTGACCTACTCGTAAGGCCGCAGCGCAGCGACGAAGTCGGCGTCCTCCATGAAGAAAAGCACATTTCCGAGCACAAATTCGTTCGGCTCTTTTTCTCAAAGGGAAGGCCCGCAGAGTGGCATCCTCAATGTCGAGGCCTTCTTCTATCAGCTTGTCGGCGAGTTATACGCTGGAGAGGCCGACCAGGATGTGCTCCTCCATTTTTGTCAGCTGGTAGATGGTGCTTTTTCCCAGCTCAGCTTCCAATGCCCGGAAGTATTTTTATTGCGTGAAGTCTGGGCAGTACTCCAGGTAGACACATTGGTCTGCCTGCCCCGCTGCCGACCTGGCTCGGAATGTTGCCACTTTCTGCCTGGTGGTCTGCACTCGTGCACCTTGTTGGGCTTTAGCATGGCTCGTGGCCTGCTGCTATTTGGAGGGATTATCGGTGCCTGGAAGCAACCCTTTTTGGTCCCCGGATTGGCGTGGTCAGGGTCATGGTTTGGGGGAAAAAAAGGTGAATTGCCTGAATAAAAAATATTGCCTTGAATAAAAAAAAATCTAACTAGATGCTCAAGTTCGACTGTTGGGAAGGTTACAGCGAAGAAGCGCGCGTAGTTGAGATAGAATCAAGAAAAAAGAAAACAAAGTTTTAGCGGATAGTAAATATCTCTCTGGGAAGGTATGATGTGGTGCCGTGAGAGGTTGGAGGGTAGAGGTGTCGATGTGTAGTGACTATACAGAATATTTTAGGGGGCGTACATTTCAAAATACTAAAAACTTATTAAGTTTTTTTTTAACGATCATTTTTGAGTTATAAAAGGTTTTTATTTTAAAAGGTGGAATTATTTTTAAATGAATATGTAAAAAGGGGTATAAAGTATATAACGGTTGATTAAGAATAGTTAAAAATTGTTAAGGATAAATTATCATAAAAATGTATAAAATGACTTTTTTTAGTCATAAAAAATAATTTTATAGTGTTTAAGGTATAAATATTTTAAAATAATTGAGTTTAAATGGATCTAATATTTTAGGTTAAATGACATATAATGAAACAAATATAAGATTGTGAGATAGACTTTGAATTTAGTGACATGGGTATAAAATTGAATTAGTCTGACTTAAATATAATATGGTGAAAGAAATAAAAACAAATTTGTATAAATGAGATGAAAAATGGTTATCTATTTGCGGGGGCTAAGGGTAGAATGAAATAATTGCAATAAAAATATTGTCAAGAAGCCCAGCGGCTCCAATCACGAGAGGCCCCATGGGACGTTTGTCAATCATCGCTGGACACCGGGTGTGAGGGGTTCTGTGGAATCTGGCCGGCGGGGGGAGCTGAGGTCCCTCATTAGGATTAACCTTAACTTGGGGTAAGTTCTACTTTATCCATCTCCCTATAAAAACCCCTTATAATAAATTAATTATCCCCAAACTTGCCCTTGCTTTATTTATCTCCGCGACATATTTTGGCGGAGACGCTGGGGTAGCGTGACGGAACTTCGAAGAAGTCGACGTCTACAGGGACGTGAACCAATTCTTCAACCTTTGCCACAACTAATAGAAATGGAAGACGACCACAGACCTACTGTTAGCGGATCCTACCTCCCTTGTCAGCGCCAACGAGATCCTTCTACCTTTTCTGGAGATGGAAATATAAACCCTGGACAGTGGTTGAAAGAGTACGAGAGAGTGTCGAAGTACAACAGATGGGACGAGACCATGAAGCTTGCCAACGTCGTATTTTACTTGAACGGAACTGCTGGAAGGTGGTTTGATAATAACGAAGAATCACTCAACTCGTGGAGAAGCTTTGAAGACGCATTCCGCGGTGTGTTCGGACTGCAAGAGGATTCTGCTCGACGCGCCGAGGAAGTTCTGAAGTCAAGAGCACAGAAGGCCGAGGAATCCAGCGAGTCATACATCCAGGAGATTCTTAGTCTCTGCCACCAGGTGAACCCTCGCATGGAAGAAGGTGAGAAAGTTGCTCACATTATAAAGGGAATTTCTGAGGACACATACCAGGTATTGGTGGCGAAAGACATACAGACAGTAGATGAGATCCTGAAGTTTTGCCGTCATCTGACAACCGTCAAGCAGCGCAGGATCGGCCGTACGAAATTCGCCAGGTTGTCAAACGTAATGCCCATTTCGTGTGTTGACGACTCAGACGACTTGGCCGCGTTAATTCGCCGCATCGTTAGAGAAGAGATACAAAAGGTTTTCTCAGCACCTGAAGTGATCAATCCTCTCCGAGAGGTGAACGCCCTGGAACAGACTGTGAGGGAAGAGGTCAGCCGTGCTCTACAACCTACCAGACCACAAGTCAACGTGGTACAACAACAACCACGAACGCCCTATTATAATATCGACCGACCAACCCAACCCAGGAAAACGGAACATTGGAGAACCTACGACGACAAACCTATCTGCTTCCACTGCGGACGACCCGGACATGTCGTCCGTTATTGTAGGGAACGACGGCAGGTCTTCGCTGAAGCCAGGTCAAGGAATGGCGGAGAAGGAAGAAATGTTGGATTTTCGAGTCGACCCCCGAGATATGACGCCGACGACGACTATGTAACGCCCCAAACCTCGACGTACTTCTACCGGAGCTCTTCCCCACATCCAAGCCGCGCAAGGTCGCCAGCCCGAAGACAATCCCAGTCGCCAGCCCGTCGTTTCAGCCGTTCTCCCATGCCTCAGAATGTGAAAAAACTAAGTGGAGCGGCTTCTAACGGGGGTGAGGGTCGCCATTGAGGAAAATCCTCCAGGGTATATCGCCGCTAAATTAAAAGAAAATTTTGTTATGGTCGAAATAAATGGACGCAAAATTAAAGCATTGGTGGATTCAGGAGCCGACTTTTCTGTTATTTCAGACAAATTTCGACGCGAACTAAAGACACCTCTCTTCAAAGAACCAGGTCCCATTCTTAAAGCTGCAAACAAAAATTTAATAGAGACCCTAGGAAAATGTGTCCTGAACATAGAAGTTAATGGTCTGAATATCTCATTTGAATTCGTTGTTATGGTGGAATGCAGCCATGACATCATATTTGGATGGGACTTCTTCAAGGCCACCGAAGCCGTCATTGATTGTGGCAGAAATGAACTCCATCTCGGGGAAACCTCCGTCCTGGAATCTCGAGAGGAGGAAAACCAGAGATTGTTTGCTTCCGACGACTTTGTCATCCCGCCTAAATCAATAAAGAAGATCAGTGTGATAAACGAAGAAATATGTGGTGTTAGAGATGTTTTAGTCTCAACTTCTAAGGACTTATTATTAAGAAAGGAAGTTCTTATACCAAACTCATTGGTTACATTTCGACACGGCCGAGGTAGCATTTGGGTGGCGAATGGAGCGTCTTGGCCGCAACTGATTCATCAGGAATGAATATGTGCACCATGGAAAGTTATGAGAATGGGAATATCTGCAATCTTATTGAATCCAGCAATAAGTTACAAGAAACGCAGCTAAAGTCACGTGAATGATCACAGAAGATAAACCTTACTCTAGATCCAGGGCTGTCTGAAATTCAAAGGTTACAGCTTGTTTCATGCCTTGACGAGTTTATTGGCATATTTGACTTTGGGAGTACTCCTATTAAGCCCACCAGTACTGTGAAGCACAAGATAAACACAGGGCGACCAGTCTCCTATCAAACAGCGGCCCTATAGAGTAGCACCAAGTGAACGACGACTAATTCAAGATGAAGTGAACAAGATGATTGAAAATCACATCGTGAAGCCCTCTGAAAGTCCTTGGTCATCTCCAGTTATTCTAGTTCGAAAGAAAGACGGGACCTGGAGATTCTGCGTAGATTACCGTCGATTAAATAAGATAACAAAAAAAGATGTTTACCCGCTGCCACGCATTGACGATGCCTTGGACAGTTTAGCCGGCTCTAGTTACTTCTCCACGATGGATCTTCGGTCCGGGTATTGGCAGATTGAAGTGGACGAAAAAGACAGGGAGAAAACTGCTTTCATCACTCCAGATGGGCTGTATGAATTCCAAGTAATGCCCTTCGGTCTTTGCAACGCTCCAGCAACGTTTGAAAGGATGATAGATAGTGTTCTGGGCAGTCTTAAATGGAACATGTGCCTTTGCTACCTGGACGACATCGTAGTTTACGCACCTACCTTTGAGGAACATCTACGTCGTCTACAACTTGTATTAAGCTGCATCCAGAAAGCTGGACTAAGCTTGAACCACAAAAAGTGTCTTTTTGGATCAAGGAGGATAAAGATTTTGGGACACCTTGTTGACGCCAATGGAATTCATCCAGATCCAGATAAAGTTGAAGCCGTCTCTAAATTTCGAGGCCAAGGAATATCTCTGAACTGAAGAGCTTTCTTGGATTATGTTCCTATTACCGAAGATTTATTGAGAACTTTGCCGGCAAAGCTAGATCTTTGCATGACCTACTGACTGAAAAACTGGAGCTGTTCTTCTACAAATACAAGGTGGAAAGGAGCGGCCTATAGCTTATGCATCTAGAAGCTTGACAAAGGCTGAAAATAACTATTCTACAACGGAAAAAGAATGCCTTGCTGTAGTCTGGTCTATTAGCAAATTCCGCCCATATTTGTTTGGTCGACCATTCACGGTTGTCACTGACCATCATTCTCTATGTTGGTTGGTAGGGCAGAAAGATCCTTCTGGCCGTTGGCAAGATGGGCGCTGAAGTTGCAAGAATTTGACGTGACCGTTATCTACAAGAGCGGACGCAAACATAAGGATGCCGATTGTCTGTCAAGGAGCCCGCTTGAGAACGATCAACCAAGTGCTGTGATGTCACTAACCAACGTCGATATAGAACAGACTAAAGACCCGGATTTAGCTAAAATAATCGATAATTTAAACTCGGGCTACACCAGAAAGGAATTCAGCATTATCGACGGCATCTTATACAAGAAAAACTATAGCACAACTGGAAGACCCTGGCTTATGATGATCCCTAAGCACTTAAGATCGGAAGTTATGGCAGATTTACATGATGCTCCTACAGCTGGGCATTTGGGTTTCGTCCGGACGTATGACAAAGTCAAAAAACGATTCTATTGGCCTGGCCTTTATAGAACTGTTCGCCAATATGTAAGCCATTGTCGGGAGTGTCAACGAAGGAAGAAATTACCTCGACGTCCGGCTGGACAACTTGTATCCATACCGCCCGTAGAAAAGCCATTCTATAAAGTCGGGGTTGATCTCCTTGGAAGATTTCCAGTTTCTAAAGATGGAAACCGTTGGATCATTGTGTGCACCGATTATATGACAAGGTATGCCATAACGAAAGCGATCCCAGACGGAGGAGCAATCGAAACAGCTAAGTTCCTGGTTGAAGACGTCATCTTGAAGCATGGAGCTCCTAGAGAAATGATAACAGATCGCGGCAGAAATTTCATTTCTCAAGTAATAAAAGAGATCAATGCTCTGTGCGGAATTGTGCACAGATTTACAACGGCCTACCATCCCCAGACCAACGGCCTGACTGAAAGGTTCAACAAAACTCTGGGAGACATGCTGTCCATGTACACAGGTGTTGAGCAGAAGGACTGGGACCAAGTTTTGCCCTATGTAACTTTTGCTTACAACACTGCTAAACAGGAGGCGACCGGCTACACCCCGTTCTTTCTTGTCCACGCCCGCGAGGCCGAGACCTACATCGATGCCGTACTACCCTACCTACCAGATGAGATCTCTAACGACTACGTTGGAGAACTTGTGACCAGAGCTGAGGAAGCGCGTCAACTCTCCCGATCACGCCTTCTACAATCACAGGCGAAAGACCGTAGACTATACGACCAGAAACATACTCCAGTCTATTACCAGAAGGATGATCTTGTGTGGGTTTTTACTCCCATCCGAAAAGTAGGACTATCAGAAAAGCTACTGAAGAGATACTTCGGTCCCTATAAGGTGACCAAGAAGCTTTCAGAAGTTACGTATGAAGTAGAGCCCGTGGACCCCTCTCCCCGATCACGGAAAGCCAAGGATATCGTCCATGTCATTCGGATGAAGCCCTACCTGGACCCTGAAGAACAACATTCTATTCTGCTAGGGAACACCAGCCGTGATAGATTTCCTTCCAGAACAAGGGCTGAGACAAGCTAATCAGCGGGTCGCTGTTTTTTTCTAAGGAGGGAATAATGTCAAGAAGCCCAGCGGCTCCAATCACGAGAGGCCCCATGGGACGTTTGTCAATCATCGCTGGACACCGGGTGTGAGGGGTTCTGTGGAATCTGGCCGGCGGGGGGAGCTGAGGTCCCTCATTAGGATTAACCTTAACTTGGGGTAAGTTCTACTTTATCCATCTCCCTATAAAAACCCCTTATAATAAATTAATTATCCCCAAACTTGCCCTTGCTTTATTTATCTCCGCGACAATATACTTGAAATTCAATTGTAAATTTAGGTTTAAAATGAGTTGTACTCACGGTACAGAAGTGTTCATCATAGTGTAGTCGGAAAGTTCTCACTGGTTGATGTAGCCATGGTCACGTCCTTGGTGATGGGTGGAGAAAGCAGAGTCGTGAGGAGGAAGAAGTGCCCGTCGTTAGGTGAAGTGTTTATACAGTATTTGCGGCGAGTACGTTGCACTTGTAATGGCGAGTGAGATGCAAGGTTCGTGGCCTTTGAAGGTAGGCTATCTACCTGAAGCTGGAATCGGTGATATCTTGGATGTTTTCCTCGAGTTGTACTACGATGTCCGTGGCTGTGGGTGGCATGGTGGTGATTTCCGGCGTCGCTCTGCTCTCCAGGTTCCATCCTCCTTGCGATGTCCTTGGTATAACCCTGTCGACTGACTGTCGTGGTATTGTTATCCTATCTACTGATTGTTGTAGTAGGCAAGTTGATGCAGTCACAGTGGTTTAAGGCGTCAATCGATAACACAAAAGGACGATGCAAGTTGGATGTCACCTCAGAGAGAGAGGCCAGCGCCGAAGACGCGGAGGGGATCTGATCTACATGAGAGGCAGAGATGAACTGTTTGTTATCCGACAGTTTGTAGGTCTGTAATCGGAGTCCTTTTGTTCTGTTATGGCGCCGGCAGAATCTAAATCAAACTTTATTATCCTGTTTTGTATTGCATGATGGCCAAACTGACGAATTGAGTTGTATCTACATTTTAGGGCTGTTACACTATAATTATGTGTGTTACATATCAAAATTTAGTATATATTGAAATATATTACTACACATATATATATGTATATTTATTTTATCTGAATATATATCCTTATTTGATCTTATTAATTCATTTTTGTATGTATCGATATATGGACGATGTAATAAAAGCAAGTTTTAATCTCAAAAACGCTCTCGAGCCAAGCTTCCTAGTGGACTAGGGGAAATGTGGCTCCAGGTTTAATAATGAATATTTTTGTGAAGCGTGTACTAAGAATGGTCTATGACGTAATTATCTTATTCTTTATATTCGAAACTCCCCATTCATATAATCATTTTGCTGCATATTTCAGTGCACCGATTTGGGGTGATAACTTTTTTAAAGACAAATCTCTAATAAGTTATGAGGAAAATTACACCTTTTAGTATAAACTATATTGATTTCTAAAGTTCTTTAATAAATGGTCTTTTAATACCACATATATTATAATCATAAAATAAAAGAAGACAAGTTTCTTAAACAATTTTAAATGAACGCAAGTTTTCGGGTGAAAACCCTTCGACGGGCAGTATAAAGTAAACGCGACGATACAGAGGAGTTGTATCGTCGCGTTTACTTTATACTGCCCGTCGAAGGGTTTTCACCCGAAAGCTTGCGTTCATTTAAAATTGTTTAAGAAACTTGTCTTCTTTTATTTTATGATTATAATATACCTTTCTAAGAAGAGTCTCTTATTTCTTACCACATATATTATTTTAAAATCCAAGCATCTTTTTTACAAGTGCAATAACTTTAGTGAAATGAAGAAAGAAAACTTTTATTGTTATATATTTTTATTATTATATATATATATATCTTTACTTTTAATATCAACACCTGACCCACTTATCTTTTATTTTTTTCTATTGTTTTTTCATGTGTTAAGCGTCTTTACGCATATTTGGCCTTAAATACACATTTCTTGATTTTTCGGGAAGCCATTGGGACCAAAAATATTTTTTGGTCGCAGTGGTTACAGCCTTCTCCACGCTGACGAGCGCCAACAGCGCGAAACGCGTTCGTGGATGGCTTTTCTTGATTTATCAAGAAATTGGGCTGGCCAAATATCACGGAGCAAGCTAAATAAACGTTTAGTTTATTTTTGCTCCACTAGATGGCGCTCTGCCATCTAAAAATCACATGTGCTCGTGGTCAGGAGATGCCTTCTTTATTTTTAATATATATATTTATTTATATATATTTGAATAATTAATCAAAAGAAATAAACACAAAAATATTAAATTAAATGAATGCAATAAAGAGAAGAAAATAATGCAAATTATATATATTCAAAACAACTATGATGATAACAACTTGAGAATTATAGAAGCAAACAATGTTCACAGAATATTCCACGCTGATATATTACACCATCTTCCCGCTACATGCAAATATATCTTGAAGGAGGTCTCCGATTTCTTGGTGGGTTTCTTCTTGGGATGGGTCCTTCATTACTGGCTTCGGGATCCGGTGAACGAGACGACTCCCCTGAAATGCCTCCATCATTCTGGTCCACGAGTCCAGAGTCCCGCTGCTGTCTGGCTGTTTCTATAGGCGGCGATTCACTTCTGCCTCTGTTGGGCATATCAGCCTCAGGAGCGATGATATCAGTTTCTTCTCTTTGGCGTCCATATTGTCGATCTTCATCTCCACCATTCTTCCACCTCTTCCTTATTTGATCTCTATGATAACTTTTGACCTGTCCGTGTATTAAAACTGTATAGACTCGGGATCCTTTTCTCCCCACTATTCTGCCTGGAATCCATCGATCACCGCCTATAAAATTTCGACACCAAACCATGTCATCTATTCCAAACTCATCTTGTTGAAATCCGTGGTCGTATTTCATTTGCCTGGCCTGCTGCTCCTTTACTCTTGATTCCAGATTTGGATGTATAATTGATAGTCGGGTTCGAAGGGAACGCCCAATAAAGAGTTCTGACGGAGTCTTCTTGGTTGTTTCATGAGGGGTGCTACAATATGCCAGCAAAATTTTTGATAGCGTGTCCTGAATGGTATCCCCCGGTTTTCTTTTATTTTTGTCTAACGCCATTTTTATCATCTTGACAGCTCTCTCTGCCATTGCTCTGAGGATGGTACGCAGGAATCAGTGTTTGTTCTATTCCATTATTAAAAAAAAATAATTCATATCAATACCCGTAAACTGAGGGTCATTATCTGACACTATTTCTTTTGGTAAACCATAAGAAGAAAAAAGTCGTCTTAATTGTTCGATTGTTTTTGCTGAGGTTATTTCTCTCATTGGGAATGCCTCGACCCACTTAGAATGACTATCCACGACAATTAGCAAATTGATGTTAACTTTGTTTGCATAATCAATATGGATCCGCTGCCAGGGTCTAACTGCCCAAATCCAAGGTTGCCACTTCACTCTATTTGGGCCATCTTGAACCTGTTGGCAGTTTCTACACCTGTTTACCAGGAACTCAATCTCATTGTCTAGATTCGGCCACCAGAAATGAGATCTTGCCACAGACTTCATTTTGCTCATCCCTGAATGGGTCTCGTGTAAGCAACTCAACAAGTTCGGTCTGAGAGAGGATGGAATAATGACCCGCATCCCCCACAATAGACACTCTCCGTCCACAGTCAGCTCCAGTTTTCTCTGAAAGTAAGGTCTGAAGTGGTCTGGCACCCTCTCAGGCCAGCCATGCTGGTTATAGCACTTCACTATTGATAGCACTTCATCCTTTTGAGTTTCAATTCTAATTTATTCAGCCGAGATTGGCAAATCCTCCATGTAGGACAGTGCATAAATGTTATCCAGTCTCGAAGTTTCCCCACTCTCAACTGGAAGACGTGACAGAAGATCTGCATTTCCAAGAACTCGAGTTTTTTTAAACTTGATATCGTAGATATAAGCAGACAGAATTATCGCCCATCTCTGTAATCTCGAAGTTGATAAAGTAGGAATTCCCGATTTTGGGCCTGAAATAGACACTAGCGGCTTATGAACCGTTATCAGGGTAAAACGTCTCCCATAAATAAACTGATGGAATTTGGTCACTCCATAAATTATTGCGAGAGCTTCCCTCTCAATCTGAGAATAGTTGCGCTCGGCTCCTGATAGGGTCCGAGAGGCAAACATGATCGGTCTTTCCTGGCATCCGATGACATGAGACAGAACCGCGCCAATTCCAATCTGGGATGCATCCGTGGCCAAAAACAAAGGCAATGTGGTGTCGTACGGAACTAAAACCCTCTCAGAGGTAATGCTACTCTTGCAATTTTCGATAGCCTCTTCACACTCCTTGGTCCAGCTCCAGCAATTCTTTTTATGAAGCAGCTCGTGAAGAGGCCTCAATAGATCCGGTAGATTTGGAATACATTTTCCATAATAATTCACCAATCCAAGAAATGACCTCAACTCAGAGATGTTTGTCGGACTCTTGGCCTTCTGTAAAGCTTGCACCTTGTGATCCAAAGGTCGGATGCCATCTTCCTTGATAAGATGGCCCAAATACTCGATTTCTCTTTGCACAAATTTACATTTATCCTTCTTCAGTTTAATGTTGTATTTTTCCAAACGCAAAAACACAGTTTTCAATACAGCTAAGTGTTTCTCCACTGAAACTGTAGCTATGAGGACATAATCAATATAGCAAATAACGCCCTCGATTCCAGCCAGAACCCTATCCATCACAGATTGGAAATAACTAGGGGCATTAGCCAGCCCAAAAGGCATTCTCCTGAACCTGAAAAGTCCCTTATGTGTGTTGATAGTTAAAAATGGCTGGGTGCTCGTTGCCACCTCTAGTTGCAGGTAAGCGCTGCTCAAATCTAATTTTGAGAAATATATCCCCTTGACCAAGATAGCAAACAAGTCTTGCTGAGTGGGGAGCGGATAAGCTGCTTTATCCAAGAATATGTTCAAAGTTACCTTAAAATCACAACAAATTCTCATTTCCTTATTTTTTTTTGGTACCACTACTACTGGAGTTGCCCACTGGCTACTCCTCACCCTATATAAGTATCCCTTTGTCATCATATTTTCTAAAGCTTCTGTAACCGCCGTTCTAATCAAACTTGGTGCTCTTTCAAAAATTCAGCAATAGCAATTCCCGAAGGTATCTGGTTCACCGCAAAATAATCAATTTTCAAAAAATTAATCTATTCTCACCCCAGCAGGGCCTTTTTTCACCTTTGACTACTACTGCTCGAAGCATTGAAGTCTTGCCCTGAAATTCCACCTTAACGATAACTTCGCCCAGAATTGGTACTACTGTCCCGTCATATGTCTTGACGATCATTCCGATAGTTTTTAACTGTGCATTTGGAAGATAATTCTTGAAATCATTCTCCGATATCAAGGTTAGACAACTTCCCGTATCCAATTCAAAATCTATAAAATTTTCCTCGACTTTCAATCTTATGGTATAGGGAGGGTCACTTATCGAAGTATTTATTCTATAATCGTGTGGTGTCCTCACGCATGTAATTTTTTTGGATCAATTCCTCCGTCTCTCCCTGATCATCCTATTCTGTTGGCTCTCCTGTTCCCTAATAAGACATACTTCATGATTCCTACATACTGGGGCAATGTGACCTTTTTTTCTGCACTTGAAACACACTGCGTCCTTGAATCTACAAGAGTCTCTTTGCAAATTTCCACAATGTTTGCATTTTATTTTTCCATTTTTCGATTCTCTTTGCATTTCAATGCGCAACTTATCCACGCTTTTTTCCAATTCCTCTGCATGAAATAATTTAATATTCTGTTCTGCCGCCTCCTTGAATCGCTTAATCAGCACACAAACTTGTCTCTCAGAGAGTCCTCCAAAAAGTTCCAAATTCACAAGTTGCTGCCAACCGCTTAATCGCTACCAAATACTGCGAAACACTTTCTTCCGTTTCTTGCATCCATTAAAAAAAAAATGAACCGCTGGACTATGATCGAACGTTTTGGGGAAAAATGAGTATTTAATTTTTCAGTAAGTTCTCAAAGGTCTTATTTTTCGGAAGTTCTGGACTGCATAAGTTTTATAAAACCTCATAGGCTTTTGCTCCAATAAGTGTCAGGAGATACGCCTTCTTTTTGTCCTCGCTAGCGTCTTCCAAAATTAAAAATTGTTCTAAACGTTCAAAGAACGTGCTAAAACTTTCAACCTCTTCATTATATTCACTAAATTGGAAACGAGCCATTTGCAAGAGTATCAAAAATTAATTCCAAAAACAAATTATTTTCTTCGGGTACTTACGCTTAGATCCTCGTCGCCATTTGCAATAACTTTAGTGAAATGAAGAAAAAAAACTTTTATTGTTATATATTTTTATTATTATATATATATAATACAAATATATAACAATAAGTAACAAAAAGTATCGCGACCTTTGTGTTTTTCAAAAATTATTTATTTATTCATGAATACCTATTTTGTCCCCTTCAAAGTAATCCCCATGAGATAATTATACACTTGTGCCAACGGTTTTTTCCAATCTTCGAAGCACTTCAAAAAATCATTTTTAAAAATCTTTTTCAGCTCCTCCTTCGATGCCGTCTTTATCTCGTCAAGCGTAGCGTAACGTCGTCCTTTCACGGGTCTCTTCAGTTTAGGGAACAAGAAAAAGTCACAGGGGGCCAGATCTAGGGAATACGGTGGCTGCGGCATCATTAGTGTGTTGTTTTTGGCCAAAAAGTCGCGCACAAGCAACGATGTGTGAGCAGAGGCGTTATCGTGGTGCAAAAGCCAATTTTTGTTCTTCCACAAATCCGGGCGTTTCTGGCGGATTGCTTCGCGCAAATTGCGCATAACTTGCAGGTAATATTCCTTATTGACCGTTTGACCCTGTGGCAAGAACTCATGATGCACCACGCCCCTGCAATCGAAGAAAACTCTCAGCAAAACTTTCACATTCGACCGAACTTGGCGCGCTTTTTTCGGTCTTGGTTCGTGCGGCAGCTTCCATTGAGATGATTGAGCTTTGGTTTCCACGTCATAACCATAAACACACGCTTCGTCACCAGTTATGACCCTCTGGAGCAAATTTGGGTCGTCGCGGACAGAGTCCAACATCTCATTAGCAATGTTCATGCGATGCTGTTTTGGTCGCAATTGAGCAATTTTGGTACGAATTTCGCGGCGACCCGTCTCATGCCCAAATCATTGATAAAAATCGAATGGCACGAGCCAATCGATATGTTTAGGTCCTCAGCAACTTCTCTAACGGTGATTCGACGATTGGGCAATATCATTTTCTCCACTTCATTAATTTTTTCGTCTGTTGTTGAAGTGCTCGGGCGTCCGGCACGCTCTTCGTCGTTCACATCTTCTCGGCCTTCTGAGAACATTTTGTACCACCGATAAACGTTGCTTCGGTCCAAGGTAGCTTCTCCGTATGCCACAGTCAACATTCGGAATGCATCCGCGCACTTAATTTCGTTTTTCACACAAAATTTGATACAGGTTCTTTGATCCATTTTTTTTAATAGGTAAAAATCGAAGACGATCCAAAACACCTGCAAGCAAAGCAGCTGTCAACAATTAAGTGAACATTCAAAATGGCTGAGCTTGTCGGCATAAGTGAGAGACATGAGTACCAACATAAAGCCACAAAAAGATCGAAATTCGAATATACGTAACCCGCGAAAATTCAAAAGTCGCGATACCTTTTGAGCACATCTAATATATATATATATATATATATTAATATATTTTATATATATTTGAATAATTAATCAAAAGAAATAAACACAAAAATATTAAATTAAATGAATGCAATAAAGAAGAAAATAATGCAAATTATATATATTCAAAACAACTATGATGAAAACAACTTGAGAATTATAGAAGCAAACAATGTTCACAGAATATTTCACGCTGATATATTACAACAAGAGCTCCCCAGCTCCTTTCATCAACGAATGGAGTAAATTTATGTGAATGGAAGTATTTTAAAAGTCATTTCTTCAACTCTAACAAAAAGTCCTATTCCAGGATTTCGTAATTATTCAAATTTTTGCATTACAAATTCACTTTTTAAATCATTTTTTTACGCGATAGTTAAAATTAATAAATTTAATTCTTAAGGCATATGCAAGCAGTCAATATGCGACGTACACAGGTGGCAGGATCCTGGAGCAAGAAGACCCCGCGAGGAGTAAGCCAGAGAGGAGAAAGAAAGTCTGAGGTCCACCAAAGCTACGATTAGCGTGGAGACTGCGTCAGAGAGATCAGTTCAATAATAATCGCGAATACAGGTGATTTTATACTCCTTCCCGATCGGGACTAGGTAGTGATCCTTGAGTTCCCAGAATTTAACGACCGTCGGGAAAGAAAATAAGACAACATAGTCTGACTAAGCCTAACTTACTTCCATTTCCAACTTTCTATCTCTCTCTATGTTTTCTAAGATATTTTTATTTTAAACTCATTTACTCGTTATAGATTGTTCGCACTGGTTGATGTAGCCATGGTCACGTCCTTGTTGATGGTTGGAGAAGGGACAGTGAGAGGGGAGAAGTGCTCGTCGTTAGGTGAAGTGTTGATATTTGCGGCGAGAACGTTGCACTTGTAATGGCGAGTGGGATTCAATGTTCGTGGCCTTTGAAGGTAGGTTATCTACCTGAGGCTGGGAACAGTGACCGCGTTCACAAGAGCATTTTAGATGGCAGAGGGCCATCTAGTGGAACAAAAATAAACTAAACGTTTATTTAACTTGTTCCGTGATATTTTACCTACCTAATTTATTTTAGGCTTTTTTTGATATTAATATCTACACCTGAACTTTTATATTTTTAAATTATTTTTTCACATATATATATATATATGAAAAAACAATTGAAAAAAAAATAAAAGATAAGTGGGTCAGGTGTTGATATCAAAAATAAGAAGGCATCTCCTGACCACGAGCACATGTGCTTTTTAGATGGCAGAGCGCCATCTAGTGGAGCAAAAGTAAACTAAACGTTTATTTAGCTTGCTCCGTGATATTTGACCAACCCAATTTCTTGATAAATCCAATGGGTTGGCCAAATATCACGGAGCAAGCTAAATAAACGTTTAGTTTACTTTTGCTCCACTAGATGGCGCTCTGCCATCTAAAAAGCACATGTGCTCGTGGTCAGGAGATGTCTTCTTTATTTTTGATATATATATATATATATGTAGTAATCCCGATGTGGAATGTACTGGGCAGTCGTGGTAGTGGGTGCGTGATGGGATTCCCGCACTGGGGCAGCAAGAGACAGAGGCAGGTCTAGATGGTAACTCCAAGAAGGTAGAGGTAGACCACGGACGAAGGTAGTCAGACCATGGACGACACGGATGCCCTACATCGCGGATAGGGGTGGGAAACCCGACCGTATGACGGCGTCGCTCTGAAAACCAACTAACTAACTACTAACTTTGTCCCATTTCTGGGCTCTTTATATACTGGACTCTGACATGTGGTGGCGCGTTTTGATTGGTTCCCGTAATCACGCCACCTGTCAAGCGCTGGGTTATTAATTATGTCTAGCCACCTGTTCGGCCACCTGCTGACGGGGGAATGAACTCATTATCATAAACACCTGTTAGGCGCCGAGTTGTTTATCACGTCTGGCCTTTTTCGTCTGGTCCATGGTGTCGTCTTGGTCTACCTTTACCCCTTTATTTTATTTGTCACTATTTTTACAAGATCGATACATTTTTATATAGATATGGTGTTATAATAAATATTAGAAGAAGGTTATGATTTATCTATGTCAAAATATACTACAGATGTGTCCCCGGTGATGAAGGTTTGGTTGGGGGAATGACATGTAATGAATGATGACCTAACAAACCTATTATAAAAAATAAAAGAAATAATTTTTGTATACAAATAGTTAAAATTATTATTAAGTTACAAGTTAAAAGGAGAAAGATGTTGTAATGGTGGTATATCAATGAAATAAAATTTAAGGTTATAAGAATAAAAACGCACAAAATGAATGATAAAAGATTAAGGGAAAGTATATAATACAAAATGGTAAATATGTTAAAATGAATCGTACAAGGAAAATAATATCTTATGGCATTAAAGATGAGAGGAGAAAAAAATGAAGTTAGTTTATTGACTGAACGTATAATGTGACGCTAAGGTTGAAAAGGGATAGGGGTATATCTGAGCATGTTTCTACAAAGTAGTATCCCAAGCATCCTGCAATGCAATGCGAACTTGTTTAAGTGAGGCATTTTTTTTATTAACAGAAAGCCTAAGATAATCCGTCTGCATCATTAGCTCAGACAGTGAAAGAGGTGGGAAGATTGATGGAGGTAAAAGGGAGAGGTAGAGGTAAGAGGGATCCCTGTTGTCCATAATGATTGTGCCGGTTTGAATTGTGAAAAAAAAAAGTGAAAAGTTGAAAAAATGATGAATTGATATGATGCGTCGGGCGATGAGAAAAAAAAATAAAAATATCGCGCTGGATATCCTGAACTCATTATTGGGAATGGTATAGTGAGGAAGGATTGTTCCAGTCGGATTAATCAATGAAAAAAACAAAAATGTTCGGCGAACTGGAATCCCTTGGAAGGTTGGAGGTTTGAAGGATGCGGAAAAGGAGAGGTGGGTGTAAGAGAATTATTGCTGTCAATTTTGATAGTGTCCGGCTTGTGTGGTGAAAAAAAAGTTGAAAGATGAAAAAATGATGAGCCGGACGATGACGAGAAAAAAAAATAAAACCTAACTGGGTCTCCTGAGCTCACTGTTGGGAAATGTACAGCGAGGAAGGGTCTTTAAGTTAGTTTAATCAATAAAAAAAAGAAAATGGCTGACGAACAATAATCTCTTGTTGGATGTAAAAGTGGGAGGAAAGGTTCATGGGATAGAGTTAGAGGTTGTAAGGGAAGCGTCAAAAATAACATTTGAAAATCTATTAAGAAAAATAAAATGATAAGTGTTTTATCTGTTTAAGGAATATTATAATAATTGTTAGGTGTAGGTTTTTAAAATGGTGCCTAAAATAGTTGAAGTTGTAAAATGCTAGGTCTAAACATGACATGATTGGTAGTTGAAGGCATTAATAAACAATATGATATTATCGATTAATATTGAAATGTTTTATCTACATCTGTAAGTTAAAAAACAAAGTCCAACAACCACAAAACTAGGTAACTGTAAGTCTATTTACAATAAATGAGGGAAAAGCTAGCAAACCTATTAAATGGGAAATAATTTGGGGCACAAATTAGTTACTAGAATAAAATAAAGATAAAGGGGAGTAGTGGTGACACATTGATATAGTATTATAAAACTACAAAAAAATATATAAGAGGAGTACAAAGGAAGGATAAATTTAAAGTAAACACACACAATAGCGAAAATAAATATTTGGGAAAGTTGGTATACTAGTTACAGTTTTTTGTTATTTAAGGTGCCTTAAGTATTTACAACATAGTTTCAGGGATGTAATACAGGAAGGGGGAGAAGTAGAGATAATAAAAGTAAGATAAAATATAAAAGAAAATTGACTTAACCAAAAGGGTTGCGATAGGTAGTGACGCAGTGAGGAATAAAGGAAGAAGGTCTGAATTGGTTTCTGCAAAGGACATCTCAGGAGTCCTGCCCTGCAATACGAGCTTAGAAGCGAGGTATTGTTTTCAGGGGTCAGCAATCTCAAGATGCTCTGTAAGTAGCATTAGATCAGATGGGCAAAAGGCGTGAAGATCGAAGGAGAGGTAGTTAATGGGAGAATATGGGAAAGAAATATTTTCTGATAGAGGTTAAAAAGAGATATATGGCGGTTCAAGAGCTGCGCTGCTGTCGGTGATTGAGTTCGACCAGATGAAAAATAAAACTAAACGAAAAATGAGTGGGCGCATCGTGTTGATGATGGCCTGGGTCGAGCATTAGAGAAAAAAAAAATCTCGCTGGTTACCCAAGCTCTCCGTGTGGAGTTAACATGGGGAGGAAGAGTGTACCAGGTCGATGAAAAATTAAAAAATGTTGACGAGCAGGAGTCTCAGTAACCGTTGAAGAGGTTAGAGGATGGAGGTAGATTGTGAAAATGGGCTCGACTGTTGCCATTGATTGATTGAACCCGGGTTTGAGGAAAAAAGAATGAAATAAAGAATGCTGGGACGGCGACCTGGGTGTAAATAAAAAAAATCGGCAAACAGGAACTCTGCGATGGACGAGGGGTGGTTAGAACGAAGGCCTAGAAGGCCAATGGAAAATGATCAAGAGACGAAGAGAAGTATGGAAGGCCTATAATTGACTGATTGACAGGTAAGAGTGATTGAAGTAAGAAAGATTACCTCTGCTAATGATGGATGCTAATGATGGATGCAAAGGTCATTCCACCCCTTTAGAAGTAGGGAGGGAAAGACGAAGTAGAAGAAAAAAAAACAATTAGGGGGGAGTTCAGTGCGTCCTTGATCTGTTTGTCGTTGGGATGAAGATTGGAATATTGTCGTGGCGATGGACGCCGTTTTGGGGATTTAATTGTCCATTTACGGGGGCCAAGATGGCGTCTCACATGGTGTCATGTACAGGATCGATTTTTAGAGATAGTGGGGACCTAATTTTTAAACGGGGTTGACAAAAATTATAAACTATCCTATAACATTATAAATTTAAGATTTGGTATAAAAGGATTTTATATCATTTTCCTATCCGTTTTAATCTGGCAGGTTCCTCTGTTAGAAGGATATAAACTTTAATCTGTAATATTGAAATCGTGGGTGTGAATAATTGGGAAAAAGTAGGCTATAAAAGAATTAATTAATTAATTAGTGTATAAATAAATGTGTTATGATTATGCGAAATGTGTTAATGGGATATGGGATATGCGAGAGGAATTAAAATTGATGTGAACATTGTAGAAGTGCGAAATAAAAATGTATTTAATACGTAAAATACAATTTAACACAGGCAGGAATGAAATGCAATGGGATATGGAAATTTTATGGTATGTTATTTAGTTTTCGCATATTACATTTATAGTTGTATTATAATTGTGGGAAAAATGGGACGCACATTATGAGATGAGATAATTTAAAATTGATATTTATAAAAATACAAATCTAGGACTAGTTTTTAAAACTTTTAAATATTGAGAAATATCAATTGAAATAGTAATAGGTCAAAAATAAAGAGCGTAATAAATTTAATTATTAATATTATGGCTATAAATAAGGTATTAAAAAAACACACAAATAAGTTTAGAAAATATGATTCGAGTAATTAAAATACAATATGATTTTTTAATGTAAAATTGAAATTAATGAATTAAAATTTAAAAGTTGCTTAAAATAAAGTAAAATTGATAAATGAGGGTGTACAAGATTTAAAATTTGAATCGAAATCCAATAAAAATGGTAAAATAATGAACTTGAAGGATTTATAATAATAATGTTATTGCTATTAAAATGGTATCGAATAATTAATTCAGAGCAAACGGAGATAGTGTTACATTAAATAGTTCTGTAGAGAAAATTGTCCTACCAGATGGATGTCTTGAATGGGTCTTGTGGAGTGGGCTGCGATGAGGCTTGGTGATCTTTTTTGCGGTGGTTGCCATGGGACATCGTCGATGCTGGTTGGCGGGGCAATGCCAGGATTTCTCGATGAATCTTGTCTGCCTGTTCGAGCTGATGGAGGAAGAAGTTCGTGGCGCAGGAGATGTTGATGGGGGCGATGATGACCTTCTCGCTGCGAGGTGCAGCTAGTCCTCGCATGGCGTCTTTTAGGCGGCTTACTAGGTCTTCGCAGTGGGGGTTGCATGTTGGTGAGGGCATCCGCGACGTATTCGTCTTCGACCTCCGTCATCCTCTGCATGCTGCTGTCCTCAGTCATCCTGGCGACTTTAACGGGTTCTGTAGTAATCCCGATGCGGAATGTACTGGGCAGTCGTGGTAGTGGGTGCGTGATGGGATTCCCGCACTGGGGCAGCAAGAGACAGAGGCAGGTCTAGATGGTAACTCCAAGAAGGTAGAGGTAGACTACGGACGAAGGTAGTCAGACCATGGACGACACGGATGCCCTACATCGCGGATAGGGGTGAGAAACCCGACCGTATGACGGCGTCGCTCTGAAAACCAACTAACTAACTACTAACTTTGTCCCATTTCTGGGCTATTTATATACTGGACTCTGGCATGTGGTGGCGCGTTTGATTGGTTCCCGTAATCACGCACCTGTGAAGCGCTGGGTTATTAATTATGTCTGGCCCACCTGTTCGGCCACCTGCTGACGGGGGAATGAACTCATTATCATAAACACCTGTTAGGCGCCGGGTTGTTTATCACGTCTGGCCTTTGTCGTCTTGTCCATGGTGTCGTCTTGGTCTACCTTTACCCCTTTATTTTATTTGTCACTATTTTTACAAGATCGATACATTTTTATATAGATATGGTGTTATAATAAATATTAGAAGAAGGTTATGATTTATCTATGTCAAAATATACTACATATATATATATATATATAGTGTAAAAACTATAAAATAAAAATATAATAGTGATTCTATATTTAAAATTTATTTATATATATATATAATATACTGCGGCCTGTGATTGTAAAACGACACTTGAAGTTACACCGCATAAGTTTCTTTTAAACGATAAATCAAATCTTTATTTCAAGGTAAAATAACGACTATTTTTTAACCTTTTTTGGATGAGGTATGAAAAGATGAATTATGAAGAGTAATGGCGATCGGAAAAATAAGTGTCCAGGGGCGGGAATCGAACCCACAACCTTCTGCTTACGGGCAGGTGCCATGTCCACTAGGCTACCCTGGACGTATTTCCTCCGATCGTAACTAATAATACAATATAATATACTGCGGCCTGTGATTGTAAACGACACTTGAAGTTACACCGCATAAGTTTCTTTTAAACGATAAATCAAATCTTTATTTCAAGGTAAAATAACGACTATTTTTAACCTTTTTTGGATGAGGTATGAAAAGATGAATTATGAAGAGTAATGGCGATCGGAAAAATAGAAGGTTGTGGGTTCGATTCCCGCCCCCTGGACACTTTTATTTTTCCGATCGCCATTACTCTTCATAATTCATCTTTTCATACCTCATCCAAAAAAGGTTAAAAATAGTCGTTATTTTACCTTGAAATAAAGATTTGATTTATCGTTTAAAAGAAACTTATGCGGTGTAACTTCAAGTGTCGTTTTACAATCACAGGCCGCAGTATATTATATTGTATTATAAGTTACTTTAAATATTAGTTACGATCCGAGGAATACGTCCAGGGTAGCCTAGTGGACATGGCACCTGCCCGGTAAGCAGAAGGTTGTGGGTTCGATTCCCGCCCCTGGACACTTTTATTTTTCCGATCGCCATTACTCTTCATAATTCATCTTTTCATACCTCATCCAAAAAAGGTTAAAAATAGTCGTTATTTTACCTTGAAATAAAGATTTGATTTATAGTTTAAAAGAAACTTATGCGGTGTAACTTCAAGTGTCGTTTTACAATCACAGGCCGCAGTATATTATATTGTATTATAAGTTACTTTAAATATTAGTTACGATCGGAGGAATACGTCCAGGGTAGCCTAGTGGACATGGCACCTGCCCGGTAAGCAGAACGTTGTGGGTTCGATTCCCGCCCCTGGACACTTTTATTTTTCCGATCGCCATTACTCTTCATAATTCATCTTTTCATACCTCATCCAAAAAGGTTAAAAATAGTCGTTATTTTACCTTGAAATAAAGATTTGATTTATCGTTTAAAAGAAACTTATGCGGTGTAACTTCAAGTGTCGTTTTACAATCACAGGCCGCAGTATATTATATTGTATTATAAGTTACTTTAAATATTAGTTACGATCCGAGGAATACGTCCAGGGTAGCCTAGTGGACATGGCACCTGCCCGGTAAGCAGAAGGTTGTGGGTTCGATTCCCGCCCCTGGACACTTTTATTTTTCCGATCGCCATTACTCTTCATAATTCATCTTTTCATACCTCATCCAAAAAAGGTTAAAAATAGTCGTTATTTTACCTTGAAATAAAGATTTGATTTATAGTTTAAAAGAAACTTATGCGGTGTAACTTCAAGTGTCGTTTTACAATCACAGGCCGCAGTATATTATATTGTATTATAAGTTACTTTAAATATTAGTTGTTAGTGAAAGGCACGCCCGCGCGACGAAGAGAAGAACAGTTTTCAACCAACACCATCGCCGGCGGTGGTGGCGACGTCACGGTCGGCGCGCATGCGCGGCGGCGGCGGTCACGTGGGAAGCACGGGCGTGGGCCCTTCGAATTCTGACGGCCAACACGGACTGACTTCCTTCCCAATCCATCCTTTTCAATCGAACATTTTTAACTTCTTTAATTACTAAAATTAATTTGTAACATAATATTTATATCTATATTTATCCTGAATAAAATTTAAAATATCAAGGATGATTAATTGAATCATTCTTTCAATACCAAACGAACCTGTCATAGTGTACCATTCAAAAAGTGTACCGAACATTGTGGCGAGCCCTGCAGGATTTAAGATGGACAAACTCAAGAAAGCTTGTGAGACGAAAAAGAGGACTTTGGAAAGTGTTATTGCAGAAGCAGATGGCGAACTTGGAAAGTAAGAACCAAGCCTAGAAATGTTGATGTCTCTACGACCAAAGCTCCTCAGATGTAAAGACAGGTTCTTAATTGCCAGTGATTGTCTCATCGAACAACTGATAAAGGCGGATAGAGAAGATGAAGAAATTGAAGATGTCGATATCGTTCAAGCGAATCTATTTGGAAGGTCTGAAGGCGTTTTGCAAAAAATGGAACAATTGCTAGCAAAACCAACAGTAGACCGACAATCAATAGTTTCCGGGGGGAACGAAGGAAAGTCAAATCTTCATCGACTTCCGAAGTTGGAACTACCGAAATTTGGAGGACAAGCACGGGAGTGGCTGCAGTTCTGGTCAGCCTTTCAAAGCGTCCACGATGATGACTCCATTTCGGCCTGTGTCAAGTTCCAATACCTACAAAATTGCATGATAAAGGGATCGGTGTCGGAGGAAATAGTTTCATCCTTTCCAAACTCAGCGGCAAATTATCCACTTTCCATCAGCACTCTTAAGGAACGTTTTGGCCGTGAAGACATGTTGGTGGAAGTGTACGTAAGGGATTTGATTGCTATCATTTTGGAAAATGCTCATGGAAGGAACACGACATCTTTTTCGACTGTATACGTTCGGTTATCATCACAACTACGAGCGTTGGGGTCTTTAGGAGTCACAACAGATAAATGCGCTGCTATTCTGTACCCCATGGTGGAATCAGCTTTACCTGAAGATCTCTTCGTCGCGTGGGAAAGGACTCGTCATCATCACAAGCCTGATGAAGATGGAAAGCATAATTCAAGTGAAGCCCTCCTGGAGAAGCTTATGGAATTCCTAAAACACGAAGTTGAGGGAAGTGAAAGAATGCGTTTGGCTCGTCAACCGTTTTCGAGTTCGTATCCATCACAATTTAATCGAGATAAGCCGCCCAAGCCGAAGACATCTGTCGCCACCGCTGCAAGTCTGGTAGTTGCTGATGGGAAGTCAAATAACGCTTATAAATGTGTATTTTGTGATGGAAAACATTGGAGTGAACAATGCTGTAAAGCCATGTCAATGTCTCTTGAAGCAAGAAGGAAAATAATTCAAGAGAAACAGTGTTGTTATTCTTGCTTGAAGCCCGGACACTTTTCCAAGTATTGCAGAAACGTTGTGAAATGTGTCATCTGTAGTAAAAAACACAGGGCAATCTTATGTCCAGTTTCAAAAGGCAGCCAAAAATCTGATGGGATTGAAGAGAGAAGTAAGAACATAAATGCATCCGTGGACATGTCGAATCAAATTCGGTGCCAAGATGTCTTACTTCAAACAATCATGGTAAAGATTAATGGCGAAAATAAATCAAAAGTTGTTCGAGCAATGTTAGATAGTGGATCCAGAACTCATATGTATTGGAACAAACTGCTTCCGAAGTTGGACTCACTATGCTCGGGAAAAAGGAAGTTGTACACTTACTATTTGGTGGAGTGAAATCGAGACCACAGCAGCACAAGCGGTATCGAATCTACATTTCTGATGTGGACTCCAAGTACAACTGCAATTTTGAAGTACAAGACTGCTCAACGATTTGTAGTGCAATGCCTTCCGCTCAACCTACCGAATGGATGACGGAACTTCGATCAAAGGGAATTGACTTGGATGTCTATAGGTCGAACACGGAGATTGAACTACTACTAGGAGCAGACGTATACGCCAAGCTACTAACAGGAAAGAAAATAGAATTGGAATCTGGTCCCGTCGCTCTCGAAACGAAGCTGGGCTGGACTGTTAGTGGTAAGGTTTTGGGAAATGTTCAAACAACTAAATCTCAATCATCAGTTCTGTCATGCTTAGTCCGTGATGCAACAATACAAGATCTTCGGAGATTAGATGTTATCAGTATCATGAAACCCATGAAGGAAAAGAGCAAAGAAGAGTTGTCAGTTGCAGCGTTGGAACATTTCAACAAAACAGTGAAACAGAATGAAGATGGTCGATATTCTGCCAATTTACCTTGGATAGGAGAACACCCACCACTCCCTAATTACAAGCTAATTTCGGAGAATAACTTGAATCTACTACTGCTTTAGCAGGGGTTTAAACGTGATATGAACTGGTCAGTGTTTGTCGCAGGAAGAGTAAAGAAGATTCGACAAAATTCAAGCATAACTGATTGGAGGCACGTTCCTGGTAAAGAAAATCCTGCAGAGATCCCCTCACGTGGAGCTTCAATCTCGCAATTGATTACTACTAGATGGTGGGAGAGACCAGTTAGGCTTAAGAAAGAAGAACAATTTTGGACACAGTCTGCAGAAAAGGAGTCAATCGAAGAAGTCAATAGTGAACTGAGAAAGGCAGTCGTCACACCCTTCAACAGAAAAAGAAAAAATATATATATAGGGGGAGAAGGATTTCATGGCCATTAGGAAAAGTGGAGGAGGTGCTACCTGGGGCCGATGGACAAGTTCGAGTCGCAAGAGTGAAGACATCATCGGGAGTTTTTCTTCGTCCAGTACAGCGACTTTTTCCATTAGAAACAAAACAAATTTAGATTGGCCTCTACTATAGCCAAGAAAATATAGTATTAGAATTTAATTTATCAATTAAATTGGTGGGAGAATGTTAGTGGAAGGCACGCCCGCGCGACGAAGAGAAGAACAGTTTTCAACCAACACCATCGCCGGCGGTGGTGGCGACGTCACGGTCGGCGCGCATGCGCGGCGGCGGCGGTCACGTGGGAAGCACGGGCGTGGGCCCTTCGAATTCTGACGGCCAACACGGACTGACTTCCTTCCCAATCCATCCTTTTCAATCGAACATTTTTAACTTCTTTAATTACTAAAATTAATTTGTAACATAATATTTATATCTATATTTATCCTGAATAAAATTTAAAATATCAAGGATGATTAATTGAATCATTCTTTCAATACCAAACGAACCTGTCATAGTGTACCATTCAAAAAGTGTACCGAACATTAGTTACGATCGGAGGAATACGTCCAGGGTAGCCTAGTGGACATGGCACCTGCCCGGTAAGCAGAAGGTTGTGGGTTCGATTCCCGCCCCTGGACACTTTTATTTTTCCGATCGCCATTACTCTTCATAATTCATCTTTTCATACCTCATCCAAAAAAGGTTGAAAATAGTCGTTATTTTACCTTGAAATAAAGATTTGATTTATAGTTTAAAAGAAACTTATGCGGTGTAACTTCAAGTGTCGTTTTACAATCACAGGCCGCAGTATATTATATTGTATTATAAGTTACTTTAAATATTAGTTACGATCGGAGGAATACGTCCAGGGTAGCCTAGTGGACATGGCACCTGCCCGGTAAGCAGAAGGTTGTGGGTTCGATTCCCGCCCCTGGACACTTTTATTTTTCCGATCGCCATTACTCTTCATAATTCATCTTTTCATACCTCATCCAAAAAAGGTTTAAAATAGTCGTTATTTTACCTTGAAATAAAGATTTGATTTATTGTTTAAAAGAAACTTATGCGGTGTAACTTCAAGTGTCGTTTTACAATCACAGGCCGCAGTATATTATATTGTATTATAAGTTACTTTAAATATTAGTTACGATCGAAGGAATACGTCCAGGGTAGCCTAGTGGACATGGCACCTGCCCGGTAAGCAGAAGGTTGTGGGTTCGATTCCCGCCCCTGGACACTTTTATTTTTCCGATCGCCATTACTCTTCATAATTCATCTTTTCATATATATATATATATGTTCATAAAGGGCACATCTTGGATTCAATAAATAATCTTTTTATTTCCGATATTTCGATGGGCTAAACGACCATCTTTTTCTAGGATCTCATCCCTTTTCGCGGCAAGCCGCGCGTTACACTTGAGACACGGGTAGTGAGACGCCCGTGTCTCAAGTGTAACGCGCGGCTTTCCGCGAAAAGGGATGAGATCCTAGAAAAAGATGGTCGTTTAGGCCATCGAAATATCGGAAATAAAAAGATTATTTATTGAATCCAAGATGTGCCCTTTATGAACAAATATAACAATATTGTTACACCAGGTTGCGGCTTGGCAGACTCTTCAGCCTGGATTCTCTCCTGTGCTGGGTCTTGCATCTTACCAGAGCGTGTTTCAACCATCCTACAAATTTATAAAAGGGAATAACGAGATAAGTCTTCTTTAAGTAGCCACCAGAATCCTTTATTTATTTTCTCACATCAAAGAGAGCAGTGAAGTCACGTGTACCTAAATACAAATGATGACAATCTAAATAATCTGTGTTTTAAATAAATATCATAGAATATAAAAATAAATAAATATATAATTTAAATTTCAAATATATTAAAAATAATATAAGAAAATACGCCATTAATCATGATGTAACACTTCCCCCTCTCCAGAGGTCGTCACGTCCTCGTGAGTTACCTCATCAATTTCTCTCAAAATAGGGTTTGAGTCTTGAGACATGGACAATCAATGGGTCTTGGCCAGGATTATCTTTTGGCTCAATTAAGTAATTTACGTTAGACAGCTTCTTTAATATTCTATATGGGCCAAAATATTTTCTCAGTAGTTTCTCACACTTTCCTATTTTCCTAATTGGTGTCCAAACTGCTACTAATTCTCCTGGTTCGTAGCTTCTTTCCATGTGTTTCTTGTCATAGTTCTTTTTCATTCTTTCTTGAGTCTTGATTGTGTTGTTAATAACTAATTTTCTTGTTCTGTTTATTTTGTCTAAGTGATGTTTTATGTATTCATCATAATCATCTTTGTCAATGTCCACCGAGATATTCCTGTCGTCCAAAAGAGACGTGGGTTCTCTTCCAAACATCAGGAAAAAGGGAGAATATCCTGTGGTTTCCTGAATTGTAGTATTGTAAGCGTGAGTGATGAATGGGAGTATTTCGTCCCAATTTTTCTGATCAGTGTTCACATACATACTGAGCATATTGATCAATGTTCTATTTAACCGCTCTGTCAATCCATTAGTCTGGGGATGATAGCTCGTTGTGAAGCAATGTTTAATCTTGCACGTTTTCATCACCTCTTTCATCAAATTACTGGTAAATTGAGAGCCTCTGTCACTAATAAGATATTGTGGGGCTCCGTGCCGAAGAAAATATCCTCTACTAGAAATTTAGAAACTTCTTTCACTGTTGCTTCCGAGACTGCTCTTGTTTCTGCATATCTAGTGTAGTAGTCGACAGCACGATTATCCATTTTTTCCTGTTTTTCGTAGATGGTAGTGGACCAACAAAGTCAATTCCAATTCTTTCGAAAGGAAAGTTGGCTGGGGGGATGGGCTGTAGTAGTCCAGAAGGTAATTGGTTTGAGCCTTTCCTACTTTGGCAAAGGTGACACGTCCTAACGAATTCTGAGACATCCTTTAGCATGGATGGCCAAAAGTATTTACTCTTTATTCGGTACATGGTTCTGGCGACGCCCAGATGGCCATTCGACATATGATTGTGATATTCTTTCATAATTTCTCTCTTTTTATTCTCTGGAACCACAAGCAACCACGCCCTGCCTTCAGGGTTCGGGTTTTTCTTAAAGAGGCATCCATCTTCTTCTTTAAAGTTTTGCGCAATTGATCGCCTGCTTCCATTAAGGTTTTTCTTAACACCTTTCGATAAATTATCCTCTTCGTCTGTTATTTGATTTAAAAATAGCCTTTCAAAATCCTCATCCCAATCAGTTTCTGGTAAGGGCCCCCCCTAGATAAGCCATCGGCGTCCAGATGCTTCTTTCCCGATTTATGTATTATATCGAAGTCATATTCTTGAATTTTCAATGCCCATCTTGCCAATCGACCTGTTGGATCCTTCAAGTTTTTGAGCCAGCATAAGGCGTGATGGTCTGTTACTATTTTAAGTGTCTTCCATAAAGGTAGGGTCGTAATTTTGACATTGACCAGACAACGGCCAGACATTCTTTTTCAGTGGTTGAATAATTTTGCTCCGCTTTACTTAGGGTACGACTCAAATATGAGATCACCTTCTCTTCACCACCGATGTCTTGGACAAGTGTTGCACCTATGCCGATGTTGGACGCATCAGTATGAAACATAAGTAGGTGCATTTGGATTGAAGTGACCTAAATTGGTGGACTAATAGTGCTGTTTTTAGGGTTTGAAACGCTTCCTCTTGTCTTTCTGTCCAGGTAAATGATACACTTTTTTTTATAAGGTTGGTCACAAGGCGTCAGCAATTTTTGAAAAGTCTTTGATAAATTTTCTATAATATGAACACATTCCCAAAAAGGATTGTACTTCTTTGACCTTTTTGGGTCGAGGAAAATTCTGACAGCTTTGATGTTATGTTCCGCGGGTTTTATACCATGTTTGCTCGTTATATAGCCGAGAATCTCAATTCTTCAAAAGCAAATCGGCATTTTTTGTCGTTTAACCTTAAAATAGATTCACGAAAACATCTAAAAACAGCTTCAAGTCTTTTGAGGTGCGTTGGAAAATCCGGGCTATATATGATAACATCATCCAGATAACACAAACAAATTTGCCATCTCAGATTTCCAAGCATATTCTCCATATTTCTCTCAAGGTAGCAGGCGCGTTACAAAGTCCAAAAGGCATCACGTTGAATTCATATAATCCATGCGCTGTAGTGAAAGCTGTTTTCTCTTTGTCTCTTTCTTCGACTTCAACTTGCCAATATCCAGATCTGAGGTCTATTGCTGAGAAGTGTGTAGATCCTTGGAGAGTATCCATAACTTCGTCTATTCTAGGGATCGGATAGACATCTTTTACTGTCACATTATTCAGTTTTCTGTAGTCCACACAAAATCTGTATTTACCATCTCGCTTCTTGACCAATATTACTGGAAAAGACCAGGGGCTAGAAGATGGCCTAATTATGCCTTCTGTAAGCATCTCGTCAATTTGCTCTTTTATAATATCTCGTTCTTTAGCACTTACCGGTAAGGCTTGTGTTTAATTGGCTTCGCGTCTTCTGTGTCTATCCCGATGTTTTGCCAAATTGGTTCTCCCTAATCTCGATGAAAAAAGATCTCCATACCTTTCTAAAACTTGTTTTAATTCCTTCTGTTCCTTTGGTGAAAGATTTCGTTTATTTGGAATCTAGGTTCTTCGTTTCTTCGTACCTCTCTTTCTCGACTCACATTTATTTTCGCTGGACTACTTCCAAAAGCCAATGTTTGGTTTTTCATTATTTTTAACGGTCGAGGATACGGATTAGTTATCCAGATGTGTGTTTCCCTATTTATAACATTGATCAAGCTTCTTGCTAGACGAAGTCCATTTGTTTGAAACATTTTGCTGCTCTCCTCGATAATATATTCTCCATCCTCTGTTTCTACCAATGCCTTGATCAATTTCATGGAACATTCCGGTACAATGGAATCCTTGGCACTCTTTATTTTCAACATTTCAAAATTGATTTCGTCATGATTATTCGTCAAATCATATTTTATAGTTTCTTGCTTACAATCTATTTTTGCGTTCATTTTCTTAAGGAAATCTCTCCCAAGAATTAATGTCCGTAAATGCGTTTTCAATATCACAAAGTTGTGTGATAATGTTTCGTCATCAATTTTTATATTTAAAAATATACTTCCTACCATGTCCAATTTTTTTCCATCGGGTCCTGCACAAATTTTTGCGAGTTTACTTATACCATGGCCTGTATCGAGGGCCGTTCTGAGGTCGACCACTGAGAGGTCAGCACCTGTATCAACCAAAGCTTCAAAAGTCCCTATCTTGTCCACATTAATTTTTAATTTGTATTTAGGGTCCAACTTCTTGATTCCGTTTATGGTCGACTTGCTTTGATTGACAGATTCAGGCGCGACGCTTAGTTTAAATCTTCAACACGGAATATCTATTCCGGGTAGGAATATTTGTCTGTGTGCTATGACATACATCAGCATAAAGCCGAGGTCCTGATTTCTCTGATATTTCATTCATTTGGCATTTTTCTTCGACCTTCTCTTGGGTATCTGCTGGATCCTCTTCTAGGATTCTTATAAACTTGACCCTACAATAACGGGCCACGTGCCCTGGCTTGTTACATTTAAAGCAGATTGGTCTTCCATCTTTGTCCTATTTTTGCTCACTTCTTGGCTTTTATTGTAAGTGTTTCTCTGAAGGTTTGGTTTCGGCACAAAGTTAGGATTATAAGGACGTCTAGGGGTAGAGGGCTGGGGAAAGTTGTTTCGATACTGTCTGGGGGTAGGATGGGAGTCGTTCTTATAATTATTGGAAACAGGGGCTTGGGGCCTGGAAGTGGTCTGGTAGTTTCGTGCGGCAGTCGGCGGCACGTACCTCGATTGTTGTTGGGGTCTAGAATAGCGTGGACCGTTATATAGGTTTCTGGATTTCTCCACACGTTCCCGATACTTCTTTTCAAAAAAATCCATTTTCTTGCACACGACAAGAAGGTCATCGGTCGTTTTAGGAGGGTTCAGGTAGAGCGCGAATGAGTACTCTTTTTTCAGTCCTCCAATAACATGTTCAATTTTTGTTTCTTCTTCCATTGCGGGGTCAACCTTGTTGCACAACACTAGAATGTCTTCCGCGAACCTGATTGCTGGTTCATTCCAGTGTTGCATTCTGTTGAGCTTCATTCTAAGTTCTTCTTTATTCGCGTCCAAAGAAAAATCCTGAATGAGGCGGATTTTAATATTTTCCCAGCTCGTGAAACTAGCTTTGTGTAAATTCAACCAGGTTTTAGCGCTTCCCGTCATGTTCATGGCGGCATAACGAGAGATAATGTAGTCTGCCCAATGGTACAAGAAGCCAATTTCTTCAAGAGATTCAATCCATGGGCGAGGGTCTTCCGTTCCATCATACTTGGGATGTCGATGTTGGGATTCAGGACAACTGGGTCGGAACTAGCATCTCTACCAATTGTTACACCAGGTTGCGGCTTGGCAGACTCTTCAGCCTGGATTCTCTCCTGTGCTGGGTCTGCATCTTACCAGAGCGTGTTTCAACCATCTACAAATTTATAAAAGGGAATAACGAGATAAGTCTTCTTTAAGTAGCCACCAGAATCCTTTATTTATTTTCTCACATCAAAGAGAGCAGTGAAGTCACGTGTACCTAAATACAATTGATGACAATCTAAATAATCTGTGTTTTAAATAAATATCATAGAATATAAAATAAATAAATATATAATTTAAATTTCAAATATATTAAAAATAATATAAGAAATACGCCATAATCATGATGTAACAATATGGATTGCTCTATTTTCAGAATATATATATATGAGATTTGATTGAAGCGCAGTCGTTTGAGTGGAAGTTGCAGCATACAGTTAGGAATAATCAGGACACGTGATGGGGTTTGAAAATGAAGGCAACTGGATTGGAGGAAAGAAAGCTTGAGAAGAGCTGAGTGATTTGACTTATTAATTATCTGATCACATGGCGGTGATTAACTTAGCTATGGGGTGAGCGGGGAGGTCTCGAGAGTAGATGTTACCTTGTTGAGAGCGAAATCACTACTAGGTCCGAACTCGGCGAGAGCGCGTGAACAACTGCTCATTCTTCCTTTTCGATTTTACACCAAGACTCAGTTTCTTTCTGATTGGTTGAGAGATGATCACATGATCTTTTCCTATTGGTCGACCTATTTAGGTGCTGTCTTCTGATTGGCCGGCGGTTTCCTTTGGTGTTGTTTTTAATCGGAAGATATATCCGATTTCGTCAGGAAGTGTTGGATAGCTCGACGCTTATAACTTCGGCGGATATTAGATACGTCCTGTCTTTGCCGGAAATATTGGGTGTTAGCTTAACATTTATAACTTCTGGTCACCAGATACATCCTGCTTTGTCAGGAAGTATTGAGTGCTTCTTGACTAATATAACTTCTGCGGTCACTAGAGACGTCCGGTCTCTGCCCCTGCAATATTGACACAGGGGTGCCAAGAATAGTCGTGCCAGCTTTAGGCCTACTTCCTATGTCTTATTGCTACTTGCTTTCCTCCAGTTACCTTGTTCTTTATTAAGTCTTTGAAAATCATACATGGTACATACATAGTGGGTCGGGGTTGCATTTAATTATATACAAATTATGACATATATATATATATATATATATATATATATATATATATATGGTAACCGAGAGGGACAGTCAGGGTGTGGAGAGTTTTCCAGTACCTCTCTGCACCTTGGAAGACCTTTTACAGTTCTCACAGGGTACAGACAGTCTTGGTCGAGGCAGAATGGAAGACTTGGGATTGTCCACACAAAAATGAAAAGACACAGTTGTACTAGGAAGGTTCCCTGAACAGATAGAATAGATATAGTAGAAAAAGATGGAGATGGTTAAGAAGCAGTTCTTACTGGTCTATGGCAGCATGATCAAGTGACGAGTGCTCCCGCTGATGGTGAAGTGACTATACATTTCCGGCTTGGCGGAGATTTATATACTTTCCGATGAGGAAGTACTGGGCCTTCAGCGGATTTAATAAGAGCGTGGATCACGGAAAGTATGTCATTTTACACTCTTAACGACCTCCTGGCAACTTCCTGACATCTTTTAAACCTCGTTCTTAAACGTTGTTGTACTTCTATATCCCGATCTTTGTTATTTAGTTCAACTCTTCTTCTTTTACACAATTTAATTTATTATCCTCAGTTTGTATAGGATACATTGCATATTGAGATGTAATGGCACATCTCAATCATGCGTATAATTATTTACAGAGGTGTTTCTATTATACAACACGACAATCTTGTTATATTTATATATGGGATTGTTGGTTCAAATTACCATATATATTTTTTTGAAAAATAGCAATCCATAAATAAATATTTAATTAAAAAGGCGTATATTAGATTTAAAAAATTACCATATATATATTTAAGAATGAAGAATAATAGTAATCATCATAATCGCTTCAATTCGGCACACGACACTTGGACAGCCATATTTAATTTCACCAGTAGCTGCGTCTGGCGCTGGTGTCGCTTGGAATTTATTTTTGTTAATTGTTTGATCAACTGTGATTGCTAGTATAGATTTTTTATAATACTAACTACGCCTTTATATAAATATTTTTGCTATATATGCACTAGTGAAAATTACATAAGAATGGGTTCAGTAAAACTCGAAACTTAAGATAGCAAAATGAAGATAAATCATAAATCTAAATAAGAGAAAATACAAGATTTCTTATATCTGAGTCTAATTTATTCAGATTAAAATTCAAAATTGATAATAGCAAAATCTTGAAAAGTGAGTAAACTCTAAGGTTCATATGTGTAAAGATGACGGAATTTTAAATTTTACAATCGTTAAGAAAGCTTACGATTAACAAACAAAAATCTTGGCAAAAGAACTTGAGGTTCAGTATTTTTAGCAACTTTCCCATTATGAAGACGTTCTTTGCTTCCATGCCTGCTCTCCGGAGATCCAATCATTGGACTTCTGATTTTATCAAGGATTATGCTGGAAGAGGATTGGAAAATAGGATGTTTAATTTGTTTAACCGAATCAGATCTACAGGAGTATTTCAAACTTTCCTTTCTATCACATTTATTAGTCATGGTTTTACAAGGTCCTCGTATTACGTACTCTTTTTGGGAAGAGTCCTTTATCTTATTTGGTTCAAAATTCGAAGTTTCGTCAACAGATTTGGAAAATGTAACGCTATGCTGAGATCCAGATCCTTGGAAAGAACTTTTACAAAGTCTGCATTTTTTCAGGCAAGGTTTTTTCAAGTTATTTTCATGTACACTAGGCAGAGAAGAAGTCTCGAACGTTTGTGAACGTCTATGGTTCCGGGATAATGAAACCTCTACCTGCGGATTTTGACTAGTTTCTATTTGATTTTCAAAATGAGGGGACGTTTTAAATAGCAAAGCCTCTTTTTCTGGATGTAGCATAAATGTTTGAAGAGGAGGTTTTTAGGCATTTTTTTGGAATTTATCTTTTTACCTACTTTTGTCTCAGATTTTTTACCTTTCTTTTCATAAAATTTAGGAATATCATATGCTTTACATTTATTTTGTTGAGGAGGTTTTACTTCCAGAAGGCTGTGTTCGAAAACTTTAACAAAATCTTCCTTAGTAGCTCTATTCCAAAATTTGCTCTTATCTTTGTGTTTTTTATGGGACGTACGATCTGTAAAACTAGGGTAAGTGGTTAGTTTTTTGCTTTGAAGAGGAAGGTCTTTGTCAGGTTGTATAACGGGATATGTGGAATTTGGGTGCAGGGATGTTTTTTTGGGAGTTGTTTTATTTTGAAGATTGCTGTTAGGTTTCACTACGGGATACGTGGAACATGGGTACAAGGTACGTTTTTCTTTTTGAAAACTGCTGTCCGGTTGTATTACGGGATGCGTAAAACTTGGGTACCGAATAGGTTTTTTTATAAGTGCTTCTTTTAGACGAGGAAGATTGCTGTCAGGTTGCATTGCGGCATACTTGGAACTTGGGTACAGGGTAGGAGTTTTGGTAGGCTTTTCACTTTGAAAAGTAAGATTGCTGTTAGGTTGTATTACGGGAAGCGTGGAACTGGAGTATAATGTTGGTTGTATGGTAAGTTTTTCATTTTGCAGAGGAAAATTGCTGTGAGGCTGCATCACGGGATGCGTGAAACTTGGGAAAAGAGTTGACTGTTTGGTAGGTTTTTCATTTTGAGGAGGAAAATTACTGCGAGGTTGAATAAATGGATATGCTGAATTTGGGCTTGATACCGAGTGATGAAGTTCAGAAGTTTTCATCAGTTTACTAGGATGCTTGATATTTTCAAAAGAAGGCTCGGGATTGGAATGTTTTCTTGTTTTCTTAGTATGGGTTTCACGGCTGAGAGATTCAATTTTATGTTTTTCAAAATGGTGGCTAACGCCACCTTTAAAATCTTTCTTTTCCATCTCCCATTTCGATGTTTTGGACCTATCCAGAATGCCCAAGCATTTCAATTTATTTTCTTGAACACTCACTTGAGACTTAGTTACTGAAGGTATTTGGTCTTCTTCCTCGTTATTTTCTTGCTCTATCACCCACTTATTCGATATTGTGCTTCCTATTCTGCTTGAGAACAAGAGATTTCGGATATCCTCTGGCTGAGCCTCTCTTTCTATGGCCATTCGTTTGAATTGGCTAAAACTTCATCATAATTTTTATACTTTTTCTTGTTTTCAAATGTCTCCATCGTAGAAATGTTAGCATCTGTAGGAATATATCTCCTGATAATTTTTTCTTGGGAACTAGCTGAAGCTTTTCCGAATATTCTAGATAATATTGAAGGCTTTTTTGAAAGTTCCTCTTCAAATATAAACGATTTTCTATTGCTTTCTAAAAGACTACGAGTCAAGGAAGGTGCTCCAAATTCAGCGACAGAGTGAGCGCTGTGCTTTCTATAATTGGTTAAGCATCGGCCCTCCCGACCTTTCTTAAATGACGACGGTTGTAAAGCACATGAAAGCGAATTGCCTGAAGGTTTAGGTTTTGGGAAATTTCTAAGAATAGATGATTGAAATATGATGCTTTCTTCTAAACTTTTTGAAGGTTTTGACTTTTTCGTGAAAGGAAATTCACTCACCTGGTTTGATTTCATTAATTTAACTAGGGACCTTTTAAGAGATTTTAATGTCATTTCATCAGCTAATGATGTGCTTCTGCTTTTATTATATCGAATTGCTTTATATTCGTCTTCTTTGGATCTTTGCGAGTATAATTGACGGCTTTCTTTTTTAACAGGTATTGCCGGGCTTGTTGAGAGGCATTGAGAGAAGTCCTCCCGAGAATATACTGCCGGTGGGGAATTTGATTTTGGGTAGGAACCGCAGGAAATATCTGATTGTCCTCTTCGCTTGATGTTGTATCCACGAGAACCTTCTGGAACCTTTTCTGATCCCATCTGTTGGGTATCGCGTTTACTTTTATCTAGCAACATAAACATTTGGGAAGGGTCCTGGGTTTTCCTTTGCGGATTGTTTGGCGAATATGAGCTTTTTCGTGTAATACATGTTTTAGATGGAATGAGCGCGAAGAGTCCAGAATCTTCTTTGAAGATACTGCTCACATTACTTGGTTTTTTGAACGAAGGGACTAAGGAAGTGGATTTTCTATTTGAATAATGGGTATCTTGTTTTATATATTTATTATCATCATCATTATCTGAATTTGAATCATTTAGCATCTTTTTTGAATTGCATTGTCTCCTTAGTTTAGCCTGTGAAGAGGCCATTAATAATACAATTATGACTTTTTAAAAATTTCAATCTGGTAACTTCTTTCTTTTTCTTTTTAATTTCCCCATGTTTAAACGAAATTGACATGAAATTTTAAATGATTATATTTGCACATATTAAATAATTTTTATATATGATTTTTTTAAATGGCTAAATTTCAAATGAGGGTTTATATATGTGTGTTTTCAATATTTACAACCTTAAAAAAAATTACATTATATCAAAATGCCGCGATAAGCTTAGTATCACGTGACGCTACACTCACTGGCAGGTGATATGCTAAGATCCGTGTATTCAAGAAAACATTTCTGAACTATCAATTACTCGCCAGACTATCAATCTAGTCCTGAACATTGTGAATATTTCTACTCTATCTGCTTTAAAAAGCTTCTAATTGACTGCCTACAGAATATGCATAAGCCTTGAATCTTTAGAGGCAAAAAAGTCTCTTTTTTTTTTCAACTTAAAAATAACACTTAGATTTTACAACAAATAAAGCGAATATATCATTGAGATTTATAATATATTGTGCATAATTTTTAGAAAAAAAAATATTGTTCTGTATGGCAGGACTTTTTTTTTTTTTTTTTTGAAAATGTAAATGCTTTTATGGGCCTCAGTCAACGGTTAATAAACGGCGCTAATAAAAGATAAATAAAGATAAATGTTAAAGGGATACTATATACAAAAGGATGATAGATACAAATTTACATCTTCTTTAGCCAGAGAGGCTCTCTCGCCTAGAGCAGTCCTCCTTCAGACTGGAAGGGGAACTCCCCTCAATTATACGTTCAAAAAGAACGACGGGTTCAAGGATGGCCAGGGCGTCGTTATCCATGCCTCGTCCGAAGACCCAGCCCTGGAGAGAAGGATGCCGCTGGATGATGGTGGAGGCCTCCTGGATATTGTTGGACCCACATGACTGTCGAGCAGAGGTCGGATGGGCGTGCCTGAGAGACACATCTGCGTTGTGTCCTTGCGTCCGGAGCACAGCGCCGGAGCGACCGCTAACCGATGGTTATGGGGCGCGCTAGCATACGACGGGAACCGCGGGTGGTGACTCTTGAGAATGGCGAGCCGCTCATCACTACATCCTCGCCCTATTGTTTACTCGGAAGTTCCCTCGAATATTCTCATCGATCAGTTGATGACAGAAGCTGGTCAGCGCAGCAACGTCGGCGAAGGCGTAGTCCATTGGGCGAGTGAATGAATGCGTGGGGCTGATAAAGCCCCCAATGCAGGCACCAATTCACTTCGCCGGAGCCAGGATGTTATATAGCCAGAGGAAATAGAAGCCACCGATAATGGTGAAGTCTAGGTGGAAGCCAGGATCTAGATGGAAGAGGATAGATCCAAGCGTCGCCAACAAGCAGTAGGCATTGCGGCTGCCACGTAACGCGGCAAACCGCTCTTGAAGTAAGCTAATCGCAGCTGCGAACTAATGTTGATTAAACCGGAGACGTCCAAAGAGATAGGCCTTGACAGGACGCTATCTGGGCAACCAGGCGGTACTCTCATGCCCTCAGTCGAACCGCACTAGACGGGCCTGCATCTTATATATGGGGTAGTTTATGAGCAGGTACCCGTGGACGTGGTGAACCACGGAGAAGAGCACAAGGAAGTTTTTGGTTCTGGCCCAACCGCACGAGAGTAAGAGAGGTCGCGGGTGTAGGGGACCACCTCGCTATGTAGAGCCAGAATATGTCCTTAGGTGGAGGATGGACTTAACGGCGTCACATTGCAGCCTAGAATCATCCGACGACCAAAAGATGGCATGCGAAGCTCGGTTGCGTGCACGCCGCACCATACACTTTTGCTCTTGACTACACCAAAATGCTTCTCGCGACGGATGAGCAGGACGATGTCGTGTTTATTTTGTTACTTATTTTAATATTTTTTTTTTTATTTTTACTTTTACTACCAATCACTTTAATGTAAAAAAAAAGGTTTTAAAATCTTAATATACTTTTCCCTCCTTTTTTTTTTTTTAGAGCGCAGCTACCCCAATGACACGGGCAAATTATTAAATCGACTCAAATTCTAGTTTTAGGCAGGTTAAAAGAAAAGGAAGATACCAGAAATTTATATAATAACTAGCCGAATGACCCGGGCAACACCCGGGTTTTAACCGATTAAATGCTTTTATTCAAATACTATTCGTTACAATTATAAATTGGCGCCGTGGATGTCATTCTTGTGAAATGTCCCGCTCCAAACTTTGTGTCTGAGAAGCGATATTTTTATAAAGAGACTCTCTCGCTTATAGCCTTTAGCCGGGCCTCACGCTTCTGTTCTGTCTCTGAAGCCCTGGAGGTTGTAGCTCTCTCTCGCGTAGCCTTTAGCCGGGCCTCACGCTGCTGTTCTGTCTCTGAAGCATGCGAAACACTGAATCTCTCCCGCAGATTAGCAAGTCTACGCTCTCTTTCTATAGGCGTTTCGTTAGCACGTTGTTGTTTCCTTTTTTTAGCCTCTGCTTGGCAGTGGCCAAAAGCCTTGCGTTTTTTAGGAGGCATTCAGCTTTCTGAAAAAAAAACTGTAAAACAATGATACAACACAATCTGAATTATATATATGTTGCCTAGAAATTGAGATAAGAGGTTCAGAAAAGGAAAAGGTTAGGCATGAAAATGTTAGTCTTTAAAAAAATATGTAAAATTTCTGCAAAAGAAGAATACTCCGAATTTAAGTTATAAAAATATCGATATTAAAATAAAAAATTGAATGAATCTATATTAATAAAATGGAAATTTCATAAGTGGACATCACTAAAAACTTTCGTTACAATGCATCAATTTCAACCAAATTTTCAACATTTATGTAAAACGAGATGGAGTAGGTTTTGCTTAACATCAAAATATATTTCCTAACATTAACATGCGTAACTTCGCTGTTATCGATTAAATACAAAAAAAAAATAAACAGAGTTAATTTTATTTATATATAAATACAAAATTAAATTTCAACAGAGTTATTTTTTTTACATACTAGCTAATAATCTCAATCTAAAAAATATTCAAAACAAGCAATTTTAAGATAACACCATATGTAAAACAGTCGTCCAAGAAAACAACAACGATATTACATCTTTCTCACATATTCACACACAATCTTGATTAATAATTAAAACTAATCTTTAACATTGTTTATTATACTTCAACTTTTATTTCTACATTTGTTTTTAAATACCCAATTGTTTTATCATGTTTCTAATTTCGCCTAACAAATATACAAATTTATAGTGACCAACATATGCAAATTTTATCTTTGTTTTTATTTAACTTGATATCGTAAACATAACATCCATTGTAAGCATTTTTCTGTTCACCTTCCGTGGTTTCTCTTTTCTCTGATAGTTTTTAGGTGTAGTATATTTTCTTATTACTAGACTACAAACATTCCCTCGAGAAAAACCTGGGCGAAGCCGGGTACATCCGCTAGTAACTAAATATAATATTTTTTAAACAAAATGTAAATTTAAAAAAGAGGATATATAAATATATTGAATTTAAAGAATAGTTATATATATCGTACATAGATGGCGCCACGACTTATTTTATTTTTATTTAACAGTTGGGAGAGACACGCCATATCCACAATTTGGATAAAATTGCGTGTATATTTTAAATTATATACAATTTATACAATTGAACATTGGGAATCATGAAAATTAAAAGTTCGATGTCAAATTTTGCATATAGTAATTATAAATAGTAGCTTGAAATATGTACATTCAATACTTTCGCCTCAAAATATACATCCTGCAGAATCTATTAAACTTTATGTATTGGTCTTTATTGCGCAAGAAGCTTGTTTTGTATTAGTCAGGTAAAGTTGGTTTTCTTCCCTTAGATCAGAAGTTAATGGACAGTCTATCAGAAGATGTTCAGGGGTTTGTTGTTCGTTTCCACAAGTGCATGCAGGTGAATCATTTTTGCCAATTCTAAACAAATATGTGTTAAAGTCACCATGTCCAGTAAAAAAATTGAACGTTATAAAAGTTGGGTTGAACATAGGTCATCAGACCATTACTTCGCATTTTCCCCGCTAGAGGCACTACTTTCGAGCTAAAGGGCAAATTTCCACGCAAATTTGCAAATAACTCGAAAAATATTCTATATAGAGACCTCTCACACACACAAATATTCACTATAAGTTTTTCAATAGTTAACTCTGTATACTGTTAATATTTCAATCAGATTAGTTACGTATTGTGGACGTGTATAGTCGACATCGGAACAAACACACATTCATACATACATACACTGACTTATATATATATATAGGGATTTGTTACAGCGCCAGGGCCAGGTCCATGGCAGCTATTTGATTGATTTACACCAAACTATTATATAAGAAAAATATTGTCACGTTTGTGAATTTTATAATTATTTATTTCTTTTTTTTTTCAATGAATTTTGTATATTAATTTAAAATTTCATTTTTTTTGTTATCATCATCATATACAATGTAATTTTTGATAAAACAAACGATAATAATTAACAAAAACAATGTAATTTGCATTTTCATTATTATAAAACAACAACAAATTAAATTAACAATGTAAAAATATATTTTAACATTACAACATTTTAACATTTAACACAAAAACGTTACATTAAATTTAGCGCAGCTACGAAAGGATACCATACAAAAGGCTACGACGCAAGAAAGGTAAAATGGCGGCAGGCGTAAACAAGTTAGAAAAATTTAGCGGTGAGAAAGGTTCAATTCTTCCTGAATCTTGGCTTAAAATATATGAATTAGAAACTATAAAGCTAGATGAAAGTAAAATAATCGAAAGTTTAATTTACTATTTATCAAAAGATGCTTTGGAATGGTTCGCTGATGAGATATTAGGCAATTCATCTATTAAAAAATGGGATACTGTAAAGTCTAAATTGATCCAGCGTTTCGGTTACAAAGTTAAAAACCCTATAGTAGAAGCATCTAAAAGAAGACTTAGAAAAGAAGAAACAGTCGAAGATTAATATAGAGAGAAAATTAGAGAGACTATTAAATCAAACAAGCCTCAATAATTTTGAAAAATTACAAATGCTTACAGATGGATACCATTAGATTGGAAGAATCATTTTGTGGCAGCCCAGCCTGAAGATCCATCACATTGGATGCAAATAGCCATGGAGATTGAAAACAATAATAGTCAAATAAAGCAACAGAGAAACAAAAACAAAGTGTTTAATATGACTACATCTACAACATAAAAAGCCCATATTGGTGCCCAATTTGTAAAAAAAAGGATTGCAACTCAAACATTGGATAAATGACTGTAAGTATTTTGATCCAAATTATAAATTTGAACAGCAGAGACATCAACCAACTACCACAGATACTGAACAACCAACTGCTGATTCATTTTGCATATCAAATATCACCAATCCATATAAATTCGTGAATGTTGAAGTTTCACTTAATGATATGCTCATTTAATCTTTTATTGATACTGGCTCCACTATTTCATTAATCAGTTGGTCAAAACAACTTAATTTAAAATGGAATAGAAATGATATAATTAAAATTAAACAGGTGAACAGTTATAGTTATACCTTAGGTTCAGTGGAAGTAACTTTGAAAATCCATTCTAAACTAATCAAGTGTAAACTTCAGGTAGTGAAAAACTTTGCTTATTGGACTTGACATAGCAGGAAATATTGGGTTGATAATAGACACAAAAGACAGAGTTGTCTATTTTAAAGGAAATGAATGTTTTTCCATATCTGCTGAAATACATCTCCCATCTGACCAACAAAAAGAACTCAACCAATTACTGGAAGAAAACCAAGCATTGTTCAGCCAAAATGAAACTGACATAGGAACGATTGCTGTTCAACATAAAATCCATACAGTTGAACATCCACCCAGCAGTTGTAGACCATATAGAATACCAATTGCTGAATACAATGAAATAAAAAGACAAGTTGAAGAATTGTGTCAAAAGGGACTAATAAGAGAATCTCAGTCACCTTGGGCCTTCCCTGTAGTGTTGGTCTCAAAAAAGGATGGTTCGCAGAGGATGTGCATTGACTACCGGAAACTAAATGCAATCACAGTTGATGACAAGCAGCCTCTTCCTTACATCCAAGACATGTTTGATCGCCTACATAATGCTAAATATTTCACAACACTGGATACAGCATGGGGCTATTGGCATTTCGAACTACATCCAGACTCTGTTGAGAAAACTGCATTCATTACAAATGACGGCATTATGAATTTTTAGTTATGCCATTTGGTTTTAAAAATGCTCCAAGTACTTTGCAACGGAATTTTCAACATATTATTGGAAATCTTCTTTGGAACGGTGTTTTTAATTATCAAGATGATATTCTGATTTACAGCAGTACTTTTAAATATCATATTGAACTTCTGAGAAAAATATTCGACTAGCTTAAGGAAAACAATATAAAACTCAAGTTAAAGAAATGTTCCTTTGCAAAACAAGAAATAAAATATTTAGGACATACCATAGGACACAACAAGATTAAACCTAACCCTGAAAAACAAAGGCAATAAATGAATTTCCTCAGCCTAACACAGTGAAACAAGGCAATTTTTGGGTTTAGCAAGTTACTACAGAAAATTTATTCCTAAGTTTAGTGAAATTGCAGATCCTTCAACAAGCCTGACAAGAAAAATAAGTTATTCAAATGGACTACTGAAGTTGACAAATCATTTCAGAAACTAAAGTTCCATTTATCTACAAACCCAGTTCTTACTACATATGATCCTTCATTGCCATGTAAGTTTTACACAGATGCATCTAAACTAGGAATTGGTTCTATTTTAGCTCAAATTGGAAGTGATAATCAAGAACATGTAATTTCCTATTATTCAAGAAAACTTCTACCCCATCAAAAGAGCTATTCTGCATTTGATTTGGAATGCTTTGCTGTAGTTCAATCTGTCGAATACTTTGAAGTTTATCTTGAGAACAACACATTTGAAGTTATTACAGATCATTCAGATCTAGAATGACTCTTCAACATAAAGAAACCAAAAGTTAAATTCCTAAGATGGATTGTTGAATTGTCGACTAAGTCAATGAAAATAGTTCACAGATCAGGATCAAAACAAACGCATGTCGATGCATTGTCAAAATCACCATTGTGTCTCAGTCTCATTTCACATATCAATCCCCAATCTTAGACAACACCAACAAAATGCGGATCTCAGCTTTGTAAAGAATTTTCATTTTCATCAAGATCTTATTATGGTGAAACATAATGGAGTTCTAAAAGCAGTTGTTCCGGAATCATTTCAAGAAGAAATTCTCAAGGAATGTCATGATAATCATTCTCATCCCTCAATTAACAAGACAGTAAGATTGATAACACCATTTTATTGGTGTCCGAATGCTATCAAATGCATCAAAGAGTATGTTCGCTCATGTAAAATATGTCAAATAACTAAAATCAGTCATAAACCATTCATTGGAGAATATGTTGCACCAAACTCTGATCTGAAACCACTGGAATTGATATCAATGGACACTATTGTGCTAGGTTCAGCTGCAAATGAAACAAAGCACAAATATATTCAAGTAGTAGTTGATCACCTCACAAGATTTGTTTGGGCTTTTCCTCACAGTTACAAATACTTCTCAAGCAGTAATTCAATGTTTAGACAAAATCATCAAAACTGTACCACAAATCAAGTGTATTTTAACTGACAATGGAAATAATTTTACATCAAAAGTATTTAACAAGTTTTTGAATGAGCATCAGATTCAACACACCTATTCGACACCATATCATCTACAAAGTAATGGATTATGTGAAAAAGTAAATGACACTATTCTCACAAAATTGAGAACAAACCTTCAAGAGAATCCAAGGCTAAAATGGTCTTCATTACTTGCAAAAATTGTGAAAGACTACAATAGCACACCCCATGATGTCACTGGATTTTCACCAAACTTTATACTTTTTGGTGACTTTTCAATCCCAGAATTTTCTGATTTATCACATTTCACAGTAGAAGAGGCAAGAAAAAAGGCAATTGAAAATAGCAGAAAGCATAGGAAAAGTGGAAAGCACGTCATGATGCAAGACATCCGTCATTATCATTCAAAGTTGGAGATTTGGTCCTTCGTAAAATTGCTTTTAATAAACCAAGCATGGTCAAAACATCACCAAAGTATAAGGGTCCATTTCGAATATCAAAAATGGTATCAAGTGTTACATGCGAATTGTCAAGAGAAGTTACTTCTTAGTTAAAGTTCATGTTTCACAACTAAAGCCATTTATTTTACGAAAATAAATCCTCCGAGCCGAGGGATATGTCAATTTTGTGAATTTTATAATTAATTATTTCTTTTTTTTTCAATGAATTTTGTATATTAATTTAAAATGTCATTTTTGTTATCATCATCACATACAATGCAATTTTTGATAAACAAACGAAAATAAATAACAACAACAATGTAATTTGCATTTTCATTATTATAAAACAAGAACAAATTGAAATAAGAATGTAAAAATATATTTTAACATTACAAAATTTCAACATTTAACACAAAAACGTTACAATATAAACTTATAAATTTACTTACGAGCATATAATATGAGAAATCCAAAATGTGAGACAATTTATATTAAACATAAGGCAAGAAATTGCGTCCTAGACTAAGGTATAACATTTTACACAAATGCAAATATCTGGAAGTTTATATTTGATATATTTATATCATGAGAAAACAAACTTTTCGGGAAGAACAAATTATCTGTGAAATAATATTTTAACTGAGTGAAATTTGTTTAAAATTGAAACACTACAGTAAAAATTATCATGACTTCTGCAGGAAGATGATATACAATGAATAGAAAAAAATCTACACAATATTAAAAGTATAAAAACGAAACCTGGGACTTATTTCGAGGATATTCCAACATCATAAGATTGGGAAGCCAATGCTATTTAAAGAATGTTTTAGAGCACAGAAATATGAATATTTCCAATAAACAGTTTCTAAAAGAATCAAAATGCTGGGACAATATTTTACACCAAATGTCAAAAGGTTAATCCCAGAGGCCGCAATTAACAAAGAAATCTGTTTCACTCTAATGACCCTCAATTTCTCCATCAAAACTGGTTGATTATACTGCAAGAAAATTATTGGCCTCGGGATGTCCCGGCCAAATTGATTTTCCCCTCGATGAAAAATATGAAATTTATTTTTTGACCAGGAAATTGATTTTTAATTTATTCTACATTATGTCCCTCGGAGTTATTATGGGGAAGTGTGAATATTGGCTATTATTTTCACAACATTCGCTCGGCTACTACGCTTGATAGGGTTGTTCGCACGATCAGGGATAGAATTAAAGGATGTGTGATGTCAGATCAAATATTTTTATTTTTATTTTATAAAGGCTCTTCAGGTGAATTGATCATGACAGAAATGATTTTCGAGTATGGGATACTCTCCCGCGCTTCAGGTTCACTCAGGTTCTGTAAATTATCTCTAGAAAATACACTGGAGGCATGATACCGTAGTTACGTAATATATTCCATTTCTTCTCTCTCGCCAATGTATCACCTGTGATTCCGGCGAATTATCCCTTGGCCACAGGTACTGGACCTGAACTCAGCCTCTCATCAAATAGTGATTCTTCAACGTTCAGCGGTCACCATAGACTTGCAGGGTTTTGACGAGGCATACATAAAGAAGAAATCGGTATCGCTACCTCGCAGAAAGTTTAATGATCTTGGAAATGAGACAAATATACGATGGCCTCCTCATTGAATGGAGGATGCTTCTTCATCGGATGGGGAGCCTCTTCGATTATGTATAGATTGTCTAAACTATAGTTTCCTCCTCCTATATCATAGACTAGAAGTCAATAATGGTCTCTCCTGGCAATGCTATATACTGGGGCCCTAATATTTAGTTTCAACGGAACTTCACTTTTCTCGCTAGGTCCATATACGTGATTCCGTCACCCCGTGAAGCTCTATGACAAATCAATTGTCTTGCAGACTTTGCGCTGAATGGTACATTAAGTGGTCTATTTTTTTTCTACTTCCTCCCACTGTCGTATCAAGGGATACAATTGCTCTCGCTGTGCTGCTGTGAAACTATGCGCTTGTTCCCAGATGGCGCCATATTTACATACCTCGCTGAAAAGCCTACTTTGATAGGTTTGGAATGGGTTTATGCAAATTTAGATATCTATCGATCATAGGTTATAAAGTAGTTTGATTATCGATATAAAATGATATCTATATTAAAGTTCTTATATAAATAATATATATTTTTTTATATTTTCTATGAGGTGCTAAAATAAGTGGCTGCAAGATACAAACACCAATATGGATAATGATAAGTAAAATATGACGTCAAAACGCAAGGAAAATCTTAGGGAATGGTTAAAAACGAGGCCTACGATTCAATCTGAGGAAATAAAGAAAGGGAGAATAAAAGGAGATCAAGATCTACGCACCAATGTGTAGTAAGATGCACCAATCTGAATGATGGAGCAAGAAGATACGACGACAAAATCAAAACAACAATCAAAAGAGATTTTGAAATAAAGAGCTATGAATACCTTGGCAAGAGATCCTGGCACCAGTCTCGTAAGTGGTACAAGAAAAATACGACAGAAATATCCAAGCACCAATCTAGAAAAATAGTTCAAGAAGAAGACGACCTTAAGATCCGCGAACCAATCTGAGAGAATAAAATAAGAAAACGATGGCAACATTTACGTACCAATCTAGTGGAATTGTGAAAGAGAGAAGAGAACAACGGCACGAATCACGTTTCCATATGGATGAAAGGTTCCAAAGGCAACAGCAAGATATACTTACTAATGTAGGGAAGTGGAGCAAGAGGTCGACGAGATTTTTGAACCAATCTTGGAGAATAGGCCAAAATAGAGAGACGACAAGATCCAAGCACCAATATTTTGAATTTTTGCAAGAAAAATACGATTGGAATATTAGTGAAAAAATATGGTGGAATGGTAGTAAAAAAACTACGTCGAAAATAGCAAAATAGAGAATAGAGCAAGAAAAATGCGAAAATCTTCGTTCTAACCTGCGATCATTATGTAAGACGAGAAAAACACCAATAACGATGCACTTATTTAGTCGAATTGTACAAAAATAAGACGACGTCAAGCCTAAAGAAATGGTGGGAGGAGGCAACTTTCAGCAAGATTCACATTTGAACTTAGAGCAATGGATGTAAGATGATAACAGGTCCACGCACCAACACGGGAAAATGGCGATTTAAGAATATGACCTCTAGATCTACGCACCAATTTGGGAAATGATACAAGAAGAAGAATCAAAAATCTAAGCTAGTGGTGCAAGACTAAAACGACGTCATGATTGGTGCAACAATCTGGAATTGCAAGGAAAGAAGATAGAGAGAGCTTTTTCAAGAATAGTGACATAATAATTCAAGATAGTGTAAGGAGAGAGATTGAAACTAACGTATTACAACGTCCATATGAAATTACATAGGTTTATAATTACAATACACCAAAAGTAAAGGTAAATAATATATATGAATACAATAAAAGCATAATACAGATATAATGAAGGCACTATACACATACATTAAGGTTCAATACACGTATACTAAATAATACATATAAAATAAATTTACAATACACCTAGAATACAGGTACAATCCGTGTTTGTCTCCCAACATCTCGATACAACATCGCTAATTAACCCAGTGTGGCCAAGGCTATAATTAATCAACTCATAAATATTCTAATCAAACTAAGCGGAAGAACAAAAACCAAAGATGAGAAAAAAGCTAAATAATTTTAAAATAAAAATCCTCGTAAATGGTAATTAATTTAGTAAACAAAATCAATTTAGACACAATCTTCAATATCTACACTTAAAAAGCAAAAGAAAAAGTTTTAAAGTACAGTGTCGAAGAATCTTCTGTTATTAATTATCCAGGGTTGTCAGATTAATCCTAATCGAACTCCAGTGTTGCAAGATCGAGCTTGTAAACAGTAATTATCTATCAAATGGGATTTTTTTTTTGTTTTCCGCACTCTATGAGAGGGAGATTCCTTCCTCCAATAACAAGCCATTCACTTTGTTAATTGGTTAATTAATATCTTCACCAACCCTCTTCACCACCAAAATGTCCGCGCCATTTTGGTTGGGTGCCATTTTAAGAAAATTTAATTAAGTGTTTAATTCTTTCTTCTTTTGCGTATTCAACTTCGTAACAACTTTATATATATGAGCTATCTGATTTCTCTCTATATAATTTTTATTTGTCATTTAATATTGTGAATTTCTAAATTTAGATTTTTTTCAGAATATAGAGAAAAATATTTAAAAGAAGTATATTTTAATTATTGTAATGATTCCATATGCAGATTTTATTCTTGGAGAAAAAGTGCAGCATATATGCAAATATGTATTAATTTTCTGATAGAAAATTAAATATGTAAAAATGATGGGATATACAGGGTGATCCAAAAGTCCCGCACAACTTTAAAAATTAATAAATCCGCGAATATTTGCGCTAGAGCAATGCGGTAAACACCATTGTGTTCAGGATGTAATGGGATATTTTATGGCAAATAATGAAAATTTCGAAATTTATTTTAGTTACAACTTTATTCGCTAGATGGCGCTCTACCAGAATCAGAGATTGAGCGGCCAAATTGTTTGATAAATTGAAAAATATAACTGAACGACATGTATTTTTCCTTTTTGAATACCAGTAAAGAACCTTAATAATATCAAATGATAAATTAATAAAACACCATTTCGCCAAAGGTTAGAAGAATTGGTTGACGATTTTTAAATACAATCTGAGATATGTAAAATAGGTATATGCAAATTAAAACATTTAGCAAAAAATATTTATATTTTAGATGGAGTTTTGTGAAATAGATTGAATGTTTGAAAAACACTGCTGATATCAATACACGATTTTTGAAATGTTAATTTCTTGCTATAAGGAATGTGTAGTTTCTTAACTGATTGGTGACACTTTACTATTTAACCGGATATTTGTCATGATCTAAAAATGAAATATAGAGGGGGGTGACAAAATCTATTTGTTGTACTTTATTCCAAATATCCTATAGGTTTGTCAAATGTTATCATTGTTTATTATACTGTACATAATTTTGAAAATGTATCCCCTAAAAAAATCATTTTTAAATCGACCTTTTGCGTTGAAAAACGTGGTAGTAAAATCATTTTGTATTATTTGTTTGCGCAAAATTTATAAAGTTGAGGGGGTACGGAGAATATTCCTTATGCTATTTCTTCTAATGAGCGAAAAGCGATAAACTAAACATAAGGGGTAAAATTGTGTATACCAGTATTATTCGAGAAGTTATAACACTTTTGTCTGCACGACATAATATAAGATGTGGGAAAATGACAAACAAAAATTTACTGTTCACAGAAAAAAAAGAGTCAAGATGTGAGGACAGCATTTATTATCCCCATAACCCAAAACAAAGAGCTGCAAAATATAACACATGAGGTAACTGCCTTCTCTCTTGTATTAGGTCACAATCCTTGCTCAATGTGGCGCCCTTCATTCTCAAACACCGCCTGCAGACGATATATGACAGAATGGTCACAATTAAATAGTTGAAATTTATAAAACGTGCCATCTGATAGAAGCCTTCAGCATGGTCAATTTGGTAGGCCGGCATCGATAAAAATTGTAAGGCGTCAAGTCTGGTGTGATATTGGAGGCCACTGGTATATAAAGTGGCGACTTATCCCACGATTTTCACCGAACGTATCCTTCAGCAATTGTTTGGCAGCGCGGGAGATATGAGGAGGTCCACCATCTTGCATGAATGTTATTTCGCTTAGTGCTTGTCTGTCCTGCAATACGGGAATAACCTTTTCTCTCAAAAGTTGAACATAACGTTCACCAATTACAAAAACGGTTTTAAAAGTTCTTCCATTGATTCTTTCAAAGAAAAATGGCTCAATAATAAAAGAAGAAGTGAACACACACAAAACTGTAACTCTGGGCTGATGAAGTGGTATTTCTGTAAAAATCCTAGGGTTTTCTGTTGCCAAAATGAGGTAGTTTTGAATGTTAAATTCTCCCTTTAGATAAAAGTGAGCATCATCTGTTCTTAGAACATTTGACAGCCAGTTTTAATCAATATCATTTTGCCGGAAAACCCATGCAGCGAATTCTTGACGCTTCTCAAAATCGCTGACTTTCAACTCGTGAAAACTTTGAATTTTGTTAGGGTATTTTTATAGAAAAAATCTAAATGTGTGTTCTCTCCAAACTGTTCCATACGAAATCCCCGTTTGTCGAGAAACTTGTCTAGCACTTACTTCTCCATACGTGGATAACGTTTCAATAGCTTCAGCATTCTGCAAAACCGTAACAGCCACTAACTTGCATGTCGATGGTCTTCCACTCCGAGGTTTTGCTTCCAGAGATCCAGTTTCCTCAAAAATTTAATCATTCGCCTTAGAGAGTAGCAACTCATTGGACCTTTACCGCTTCGAATATCTTTAAAGGAACGAAACTCTCGTGAAGCTTCAGTGGCAGATTCTGAATCACAATTTAAAAAATTTACCAAGAGTTTTCTTTATCCTGTAGTGACGGCATTCCAGGGGGAAGGAGAGAGGTCCGACCACACCTCCTTGCGGTCTCCCCTGGAACCTTGGAATATTTGACCAAATTCTGGTTCGTTTCCAAGGTGACTAACGTTGCAACGGCACCCATTTTCAAATGAAGAGCAAAACATATCTCCAGTAATGCTACCGCGTCCGGGGTAACCGCCGCGTCAGGAGCTGCAGCTCGAGCTCATGATGAGAAATCTACTACGAGGATACAATTCAATCTACTACAACTCAATATAAATGGTACCCAGAGGAAAATAAAGAGCTGACCTGTCTTCTCTGTGACAACAATGTGCATATTGCTTGTCGTCAGGAGACAAAATTGAATCCGAATCTGAGATTCAATATCAAAGGTTATACAACACTGCGAAAGGACAGACCGGGAAAATTTGGAGGAGGACTTGCCGTTTTGATTAAAACTCTAGAAATCAAATATAAGGAAATCGCCTATAATCAGAGTAAGCCTAGAGAAAGCACAACAGAAGCTCAGGCAATAGATATCTACCTCCCAGAAAAAACAATAAATATCATAAATGTTTATCACCACGATAATACTAGCATCAATACAGGCCTGATAGAGACATTAATTGAAGCGTCTTTGGATATCGCAATCAAACTGGGTGATTTTAACGCCGAAAGACCAAATTGGGGATCACCTGTCCAGGATAACAAAGGTCAGCAGGTTGAGGACATGTTAACCGACCTCGACCTCACACCGTTAAATAACGTAATGGACTTGGATAGAAGTCCAGAGGCACAGAACCCGCAATAGACATCAGAGCGATAAATTACAACATCGCACCCACAACACAATGGAAAATTCTGAAAAGTGCAATCAGTGACCACAAACCAATTTTAACAACCCTAAAATTCAAAATTGAGAATGTCCAACAGAATAAAAGAACGCTGGAAAAAAATTCACAGAAAAGCTTGAAGAACTGTGCAACGAAGAATTAAATCACAGAACGATTGACAAAAAATTGGAAAAATTCTCTTCGAACATATTCAACGCTGCAAAAGTATCGATACCTAGAGGTGGACGTAAAGATCTGTGAATACTTTACTGGAAGGACCACAATATCGAGGCGATGATTGCAGAGGGAGACTATATCAATGAACTTCTTAAAACAAATGAAACAGAAGAAATCATAAAGGAACTCATTGAAATTAGTCACAAAATAGAACACGAAATTTGGATATTCAAACCAAAGAGAGAAAAATAGGCAGAATTCTGCGAAAAAAATGGATCCAAAAAAGAAAGCCATCACTGGAATATAATTAGTGTTATAAAACAATCGAAACCAACACTAATCCTCCAAAACTCTAACCGATATGAATAGCGAGAACGAACAAACAGATGGCTGACATAATTGCTGAATATCTTTCAAGCACTTCCAGACTCAGCTATATGAATGAAGACAGGCTTCTAAAAAAATAATTTGAACAAGTTAGTTAAACAAGCAAGAAATTACCATCAACAAGATATTTTCTCTAGAGAATTCACACAGAATGAGCTAAGCTCATCAATAGAAAAGTTAAATCCGAGATGTCACCTGGAGATGCTCTAATCTTTGGTCAAATGATTAAACACTTTGGAGACGAAGCTAAAAATCAACTCCTACGAATACTGAACATTTCATGGCAAACTGGTAAACTACCAAAGAATTGGAAGATATCAATTAAAGTGCCAATACTGAAACCAAAGAAAGATGCCAAGGAATGCAAGAACTATCGGCCAATTGCTCTTACCAGCATACTTTGTAAAATAACAGAATGAATTATCCACTCTAGGCTCATAGTCTGGCTCACTAACAATAATAAAATAAACTTCTACCGAACTGCCTAAAGATCCAGACACTGTACAACTGATCAACTGTTCTACTTCTGGCAATCAATAATTTATTCTTTCCCTGCTACATAGATGATATTTTGGTTGCAGGAAAATACTTTGAAGATAATGAACAAAAGTTGGATCTAGTGTTTAGATGATTGCTTGAAAAAGGTTTAAAGTTAAACATATACAAATGTAAATTTAAAAAGAAATCGGTGGAATATTTATGGTTTAAAATGGATAAATATGGACTGCATCCCTTAGAAAATAAAATTAAAGCAGTGATAGAGGCGCCTGAACCTAAATAATGTTTCGCAATTAAGATCTTTCACAGGACTCTTGATTTATTTGTTATAGATTCATAAAGAATATAGCAACCATTTTAGCGCTATTCTATCAACTTTTGAATAAAAATTGTAGATGGAATTGGACGAAAGAATATCGAATGTTATTTAAAAAATGTAAATTATTATTAATGGACTATGGACTAGGCGTAATTCTGAGTCATAGAAATGATAGAAAGGAAGAATACCCCTATAGCTTTTGCTTCTAGAACATTAACTGAAGCGGAAAAACGTTTCTCTCAACTAGAAAAGAAAGCGTTGAGCATAACTTATGGCGTTGAGAAATTCAGACAATACTTATTGGGACGAAAATTTGTATTGGTCACAGACAACCGACCCTTAATTCATATATTTTCACCTCAGAAACCAATTCCCATATGTGCATCATCTAGAATTAAAAGATGGTCCTTAAAATTAGCTGCATTTAATTATACTATGGAATTTCCAAAAACTAGTGATAATTCCAATGTTGACGCATTGTCACGTCTTCCATTAGAATCGAGTGTCAGGGAGTCTCTTGATGAAGACCAGGTACTTCTTCTCAGGAAGTTGAATGAGGTACCGTTCTCTGTTATGGAGGTGGCATATGAGACGTCCCAAGATAAAATATTGTCTATAGTATTAAGGAATGTTAGAGAAGGCAACTGTGTGTGTCTGGAAATTCACAAGGGTACCGAGGGAATATTCACTAGCTCCTCATTATAAGATCAATGAGGAATTAAGTTTGGAGTTTGGTTGTCTTCAATTGCGTGAAAGAGTGGTAATTCCCCAAAAATTAAGACCTTTAAAATCAAATGACTTGCATGAAATACATATGGGGATTGTTAAAATGAAGATGATTGCCAGACGGTATTTTCAGGTGGCCAGGCATAGACAGTAACATCGAGGAGTTAACTAGAGAATGTAGAGTATGCCAAGAATCGGCAAGCATGCCCCTGGCTACCATCTCGGAATGGACTTGGCCCGAAAAACCGTGGCATCGACTTCATCTTGATCTAGCGGGTCCGTTCATGGGAAGAATGTTTTTGGTTCTCATGGACGCATACTCAAAGTGGATAGAAATTTTTATCAAAGATATTACCAGCAAAACGATTATAAATCATCTTAGAGAAATATTTGCCAGATTTGGATTGCCCGAATTTTTGGTTACAGATAATGGAAGACAGTTTGTCTCCGGTGAATTCGAGAAATTTACCAAAATGAATGGTATACGGCACACTAAGACCAGTCCGTATAATTCTAGTACAAATGATTTAGCTGAGAGATATGTAAGAGAGTTTAAAAACCTTTTGAGAAAGAATAATGGGAAGGATGATTTAGAGACGAATCTACAAAGATTCTTATTTGCTCATAGAGCATTCCCCCAAACTGTAATAAAGGAATCCCCCCGCGGAACTGCTAATGAAGAGAAGTTTAAGATCAAAATTTTCGAATTTAATACCAAGATGGGAAATCCGCGAGAGGTATTTCATGAGGCCGTAAGAAGGCACGAGCAGTTTACTACAGGTTGCGAGGTTTTATTTCCGCAACTATGCAACTGGACCTAAACGGTAAAAAGGTACCATTTTGCGAGGGCCTCGTGTATAAGAGGCATATCAATCAATTGCGACCTGTGAGAAAGAAACAAGTGGAGACAAGAAATTTGATACTTCCTCGAACATCAGGAGAGAAGCCTGTAGGTGGAAGTCAGAATGAAAGTGAAGAGGAGGTTCCAGAGGTTACATCAGGAAACAAGGAGGAGACTGCTTCTGTGCACGTACCCTCTTGCACTCCTAGACCGGGGCCTGCTGCTGTGCACGTGCCCTCTTGCACTCCTAAACCGGAGCCTGCCGCTGTGCAAGTGCCCGTCCGCAGTCCTAGACCTCAGAGAGCCAGGAAACTCCCAGACCGACTGGAGTATTATTAAGGGGGAAGATGTGTTGTGTATGTAAATAGATGAAGATTATTTGCATTATTTAAAGTCTCATTATGTAAGAATATATGGGTATATAAATTGGACATTAATTGTTGGCCAAACGAAAATAATAAGAGTTAAAAAAGAGTCATAGTAAAGTTTGAGTTGTTGTATATCTAATTACGACACAACCATCATTACCTCACTGAAGACACAAAAGTTGCCTGTTATGCAGATTTTATAGCCAAATGGCACACAAGTAGCAGTATAGAAATATCAGAAAAATACTGAACACATCAATGAGAGGACTGGAGAAGTGGGCAATGAAACTCAAAATGACCATAAACCCAATAAACACAAACCTATAGGTTTCCTTCACTGACAGGAAAAAAAGGCATGAATTTAACTCCAAAATAAGGAGCATAAACAACCATATAATTGATAAAATTAGATATCCAAAATACCTAGGTGTGATACTTGATGAGGAATTGCGATTTACAGAACACATAATTAGCACTTCAAATAGAGCTACCAGAAACCTAAACATTCTGAGAAGGCTATGTGGAACAAATTGGGGAGAAAAACCCAAAATTCTCAGAACAACATATATCACCTTAATAAGGCCAATAATGGAATATGAACCACCTGTTTGGGCTCCCTCAAGTTCATCACTAAAAAGAAGACTAGACAGTGTTCAAGCAAAAGCGGCCAAATTAATCACTGGTTCTGTTTCAAATACCAACAATTAGAAAATTCAGAGAGAATGTGGTCTAGACCTACTTGAAAGCAGAAGACAATTAAAAACAATAAAATTCACCAATAGCTTAAAAACTAAAGAAACCGAACACATATCCCATAGAACCTATTTAAACGACACAAAAAGAAAGGCTCAAAAGATCTTCAACATTTCAGTACGACAACAATATTAGAAAGGGCATAAATATGGAACATAATGAATTTAAAATTCGAGAATAACCAATATTTCCCACCCCATTTCCATCAAATGTAATCATCAATCTTAACCTGAATGAACCCTGCAATAAAAAAGAGAACAAAAACATACTTAAAAAGAAAGGACTTGACACAATTGGTTTATGCGATCAGATAAATTATTTAACAGCATATACAGATGGATCATCAGACCTTATCATAAGTAATGAAGGGGCTGCAATTAACATAATACTTCAAGATGGAACATACATCAAAATCAAAGAAGGAGCAAGAAAGATTTCGTCTAACTTCACTTGTGAACTGACAGCTATCTGGAAAGCTCTTGATGTATGCCTTAACCAACCATCCCTGCATCAAGCAGAAGGAATTATAATATACAGCGACTTCATATCCGATCTAGAAGCAATTCAGAAGGGCAATACTAAATTCACACAGAAAATACACTCGTTGCTTACTCAACTGATATCATTGTAGAATAACTGCATTCTACAATGGATTCCTGCCAGTATTTGGATAGGGGGTAATGAAATGGCAGTTGAATTTGCAAAGGAAGCTAGAAAGTTGAGCCAAAGGAAAGAACAAATGTTATTATTTGACGCTAATGCTTTTGCAAAATACAAGATAATTAAACAAAAAATAAGAAAAGATAAAAATGTGAAATAAACTCCCGAGAGAAAAATGACAAAACTATAACAAGATTTAGAACAAAACATTATAAAGGAATGACAATGCATCCAGATGGCACAAGAACCTATAGAACATGCAACAACTGTCCTGGTGTGGAACTAACACCTACCCACATATTCTCATGCCCGCAGCCTTGCAGAAAATTGACATAGACCCCGAGCAGCTGCTTTACACACCCAAGATAGTGGACAATGCTGCTACTGCTGTGATAGAGATTCATGGAGACATCTGAGGCTCTTTATTGAACAGACAAAAACATCAACGGCATTCCAGAGTAAAATAAATCATCAGAGATTGATAAATATTTTTCAAATGAATTTAAATAAATATAATCGATACTGAGAGAGTTGAATTTAAAAAATTATAAAATTATTATTTTCGAAATTTAAATAGCTGAGAGAATTCCAGCAAACCGCACCTAAAATATCAGTTTTTTTTTTGCTACATGTTTTAATTTGCATATACCTATTTTACATATCTCAGATTGTATTTAAAAATCGTTAACCATTTCTTCTAACTTTTGTCGAAATTGTGTTTTATTAATTTATCATTTGATATTATTAGGGTTCGTTCCTGGTATTCAAAAATGAAAAATACGTGTCGTTCAGTTAATTTTTTTCAATTTATCAAACAATTTGGCTGCTGAATCGCTGATTCTGGTAGAGCGCCATCTAGCAAGTAAAGTTGTAACTGAAATCAATTTCGAATTTTCATTATTTGCCATAAAAAATCCCATTGCATCCTTAACACAATGGTGTTTACCGCATTGCTCTAGCGCAAATATTCGCGGAGTTATTAATTTTTAAAGTTGTGCGGGATTTTTGGATCACCCTGTATATAGAGTGTAAGAGGAGAGTGAAGGTATCCCATTTTATAGAAATAAATGGCTTATACCGTATAGTGTTCGTCAACTGCTATTTTGTTAGGTAGAGAACAAGACAACATGGCGCAGCCGACAGGATATTCTCTTAGAAGCGGAACCAAGATAGCACTGAAGGAGGAACTTGATATTGTGGACGGAGGAAAAAGTGACAGCAAAGATCAAACAGAAACTGATTCAAGTAAAGAAAATCTACTTAAGAATGAGAAGCCAGACATAGATCCTGGGAGTTCTCAACTCGAGCCCAACGTCGCTGCACTCGTTACTGTACTAAATAACCAACAGCAGTTGCTTAATAAACTTGTAGAGATGCATCTGGCCACGGGACAGGAGAGGATGGCTAAAATGGAAGTTGAAAGGTTTAATGGAAAGAATGTTGATCCGCTGATTTGGATCCAAAATTATGAAATTATCTGCCAGAATAATAACTGGAAATCTTCTCAAACTAAAGTAAATGGAATGCGTGTATTTTTAGAAGATACTGCCTTGCTTTGGTATGACTGCCAAGATAAAAAAAAGTAGCAGATGGAGATTGGGAGGAATGGAAGAATGATTTCATTGAGGCGTTTCGCGAGGATCCCATCTCCAGATTTTATAAAGCTGTTAAATGACAATATCGCAGTGGCTCCTATGTGGAATATTTTTATAAAAAACTGAGGCTACTTGAGCTGGGCTTGCCGGGAGCTTCAGAGAGAATCTTGATAACTGGCATCTTGCACGGCCTACCAGAAGAAATGCAACAACGTTTGGCGGTGACCCCATTCTCCACCACTATGGATTTGAGAAAAGTTCTTGAGAGATGTAGGCCTTCCTTTCGCCCATTAGAAAACAAAAGCACATATCCAAAAAACTAGAAAATGAGGGTTGGCCTTTCCCTCCGTCAAAAAGGGTATTATACTTTTCCTATTTTTCCCCTAACTCAATGTTTCCGGTTAATGTTAATGGAGTAAAATTAAATGCATTTTTGGATCCTGGCTCATCTATTGATTTGATTCGAAAAAACACTCTAGAAAAGTATGGCTGGAAAAGTTATCCGGCAAAGACAAAATTAACAACCATAAATCATAATAGCATTTTTGCATCTGAATGTATTGACCTTGAGCTTGAAGCTGATAATCGTAGAATCGAGGTAAGTGCAGTAATTCTTGAAGAGATGCCTTTCGAGATTCTGCTAGGAAAGCCAACCATGAAAAATTTCAAAATCCAATGGGATTTTCATTCTGAAAACATCAAATGTTTGGCCTTGAATGCTAATGAATATGCATTTACGATTAATGATGTTCAGGAAAACTTCCCAAGTCTTTGTGAATTTTCTCGGATTAGGGTCCCAAAATTTGAGGTGGACTTTTTATTGAAACCTGATTGCAATGTTATTCGGTCTAAACCATATTCAACGTCTGAATACAAAAAAATGGATATCTAATAAAATTAAAGAAATGCTTGACCGGGGAATCATTGTTCCATCTACCTCAGAGTTTGCATCACCATGCGTACTTGTTCCAAAAAAAGGATTCCTCCTTTAGACTCTGTCAGGACTATCGAAGGCTTAATCAGGAAACTCATTTGGATCCTTTTCCCTTTCCCAGCATTGATAGGATTATAGACCGATTTGGGGGTTGCCATTATTTTACAAAAATTGATTTACGAGACGGATTTTGGCAAATAGGACTAACTAAAGAATCCAGAAAAATTTCTGCGTTTGTAACACAAGAAGGTCTGTACGAATTCACAAGGTTACCGTTTGGTTGGAAAAATTCTCCTCCCAAATTCCAACGCATAATGACTGAAATATTGGGGGATCTGTTAGATCAAAGAGTAGTTGTCTATATTGATGACCTTTGTCGTGGTGCACCCACTAAAGAAGAATGTGCAGCCCTATCCTACAAGATTCTCACTAGACTGGCCAAATTTGATATGACCATTAACCTGGGGAAATGTCAGTTTTGCGTTCCTCAAGTGGAGTTACTAGGAAGAATAATAAACGGCGATTTCAAACATATGAGGGATCAGGTGATTGAAAAGGTGAAGAATATGAGGAGGCCTTACAATTTGAAATCCCTACTATGTTTCACTGGCTTAACTGGGCATTTCAGGCCGTATATACCGAATTATGCTATGATAATAAGACCATTGGATGCCTTGAAAAGAAAAGACTCCATTTTTATATGGACAGAAGAATGTGAGGAGTCGTATTTAAAATTACTTACCCTGATTACATCCAACCCGATTTTAAGGATTCCCGATGGTTCCTTTCAATACGAGTTGTCTACCGACGCTTCTTACTATGGAACGGGAGCAGTATTATACCAACGAGATATTACCGAAAAGAAAAACCGGCAATTACGAGTAATAAGTTATTATTCATATACGTTTACAAGAGCGGAACAGAATTATTCTGTTACCGAAAAGGAATGTCTTGCTGTGTTGAAAGCAGTTAAACATTTCCGCGCATATTTGGAATGTAAACCTTTTACAGTCCACACCGATCACCGCGCGTTGACTCAGCTGCTTTCCTGCGGAAATCTCAGAGACAGACTTGCCAGATGGCAACTGTTCCTTAGTTCATTTGAAATGAATATTAATCACCGATCCGGAAAGGAATTACAAGATGCCGACGCTTTGTCGAGATTGGCCATTGATTCTCCCACAGATCCAAATGAATCCATATTATGGACGAATCACCGGAGCATTGATCTGAAGCTCGGAGATAACAACAAGTACTTGGTTCCTCCCGAGGATAGAGATTCTATCTTGCTCTTATATCACGATGATCCTCTCTCGGGTGGCCACTCTGGGTTTTTGAGAACCTATCATAAATTAAGACAGCGATTCTACTGGTATAAGATGAAAAATGATATACGCAGTTACATAGCCTCTTGCCCTGTTTGTCAACAGGTCAAGTTTAAATACAAGTACAGACCAAATCATATGAGCTTGCCGCCACAATCACAGGAGCCTTTCCATACTGTGCATTTAGATTATGCCGAAGCTCCAACTAAGGGAGATGCTAGATCAACCTTTTTAATAGTAATAGATGAAGCAACAAGATTAGCCCAGGCTAAAGCTATAAAACAAGATGGGCGATCATTGATAAATTATTTCGAACAACATGAAAATCTTAAGAAGGTGCGTACTATAATTACAGATAAAGGAAAGTCCTTTGTTCACGGAAAATTCCCGGAATGGGCGAAATCTAAAAACATAAGACTGATCACGACAACTCCCTATCATCCAGCTGGAAATGGTCTGGCGGAAAGAACCATAAGAGAAATAAAGACCTTTCTCGCCTGTTACCCTCATTTCAAAGGAGGATGGAAGTCCTGTCTAGAGGGAGCAATTCGGTATCATAACCGCTCCTACAATTCTTATTTGGGTTGCTCGCCTATATTTAAATATACAAAGCAATCTCCACGCTTACCTGCTGATGATGAGCTTGGTATAAGTTGCCAACTTGAAGAAAAGGAGAGAGACGAAGAGGGACAACACCAATATCGACAAAAAACAAAATTTTACTATAATAAAAAACAAAGAAGATCACCACCTCAGCTAAAAGTTGGAGATTATGTGCTGGTACGTCATCAAAGGAAAGGAAAAGAATGGCACCAGACTGGAACACATGAAGTATGTCGTGTAACTGAAATGGACGGTCTGGTTAAGTACATAGCATACCATTTCCATAGTCGTCAGACCAGAACCGCTCACATATCCAATGTCCAGCCTTTCAACATCCGGACAAAGGGAACCACCGTGGAAATAAAATCATCTCGGGAGTGATGATGGGTCTTCGGTGGCGGGTGCTGTAATGATTCCATATGCAGATTTTATTCTTGAAGAAAAAGTGCAGCATATATGTAAATATATTAAAAATGGCATATCCTGACCAGGAGCACATGTGCTTTACAGAAGGCAGAGCGCCATCTGGTGGAACAGAAATCAACTAAACATTGATTTAGCCTGTTCCCTGATATTTGGCCAACCCAATTTCTTGATGAATCAAGAAAAGCCATCCACGAACGCGTTGGTCTTCGGTGGCGGGTGCTGTAATGATTCCATATGCAGATTTTATTCTTGGAGAAAAAGTGAAGCATATATGTAAATATATTAAAAATGGCATATCCTGACCAGGAGCACATGTGCTTTACAGAAGGCAGAGCGCCATCTGGTGGAACAGAAATCAACTAAACATTGATTTAGCCTGTTCCCTGATATTTGGCCAACCCAATTTATTGATAAATCAAGAAAAGCCATCCACGAACGCGTTTCGCGCTTTTGGCGCTCGTCAGCGTGAAGTAGGCTGAACCATTGCGACCAAAAAATATTTTTTGATCCCAATGGCTTCCTGAAAAACCAAGAAATGGGTATTTAAGGCCAAACTTGAGTAAATACGCTTAGCACATTAAAAAACGAAATAAAAAAATAAAAGATAAAAAGATCAGGTGTAGAAATCAATATTAAAAATGGCATATCCTGACCAGGAGCACATGTGCTTTACAGAAGGCAGAGCGCCATCTGGTGGAACAGAAATCAACTAAACATTGATTTAGCCTGTTCCCTGATATTTGGCCAACCCAATTTATTGATAAATCAAGAAAAGCCATCCACGAACGCGTTTCGCGCTTTTAGCGCTCGTCAGCGTGGAGTAGGCTGAACCATTGCGACCAAAAAATATTTTTTGATCCCAATGGCTTCCTGAAAAACCAAGAAATGGGTATTTAAGGCCAAACTTGAGTAAATACGCTTAGCACATTAAAAAACGAAATAAAAAAATAAAAGATAAAAAGATCAGGTGTAGAAATCAATATTAAAAATGGCATATCCTGACCAGGAGCACATGTGCTTTACAGAAGGCAGAGCGCCATCTGGTGGAACAGAAATCAACTAAACATTGATTTAGCCTGTTCCCTGATATTTGGCCAACCCAATTTCTTGATAAATCAAGAAAAGCCATCCACGAACGCGTTTCGCGCTTTTGGCGCTCGACAATATTAAAAATGGCATATCCTGACCAGGAACGGGATGATTGATTTATCAAGAAATTGGGTTGGCCAAATATCAGGGAACAGGCTAAATCAATGTTTAGTGGATTTCTGTTCCACCAGATGGCGCTCTGCCTTCTGTAAAGCACATGTGCTCCTGGTCAGGATATGCCATTTTTAATATTGATTTCTACACCTGATCTTTTTATCTTTTTTTTTTAATTTCGTTTTTTAATGTGCTAAGCGTATTTACGCAAGTTTGGTCATAAATACCCATTTCTTGGTTTTTCAGGAAGCCATTGGGATCAAAAAATCTTTTTTGGTCGCAATGGTTCAGCCTACTCCACGCTGACGAGCGCCAAAAGCGCGAAACGCGTTCGTGGATGGCTTTTCTTGATTTATCAATAAATTGGGTTGGCCAAATATCAGGGAACAGGCTAAATCAATGTTTAGTTGATTTCTGTTCCACCAGATGGCGCTCTGCCTTCTGTAAAGCACATGTGCTCCTGGTCAGGATATGCCATTTTTAATATTGATTTCTACACCTGATCTTTTTATCTTTTATTTTTTTATTTCGTTTTTTAATATGTAAATATGTATTAATTTTCTGAAAGAAAATTAAATATGTAAAAATGATGATTCATTAAAAAAATTTTCTAAGATTTGGGGTTAATGAAATTTTGTGTATTACTTAATTAGCTTTTGGGGTTTTGTGAACATTTCCAATGCGGAAAGTTTTCACAGCTCTCAAAATAGAAAAATAAAAAGTCAAATTGATATATCTGTTGGAAATTTTGAGTAAATTGGGCAGGGGTAAAAGGTAAAATATTTTATTACGTTACTGTCTGGATCGGGAGCCTTCTTTACAAATATATATATATATTCATCATATATATATATATATGATATTAAAAGCTGATGCAGTGATGGGGCCAACGTGATTCCAGGCGTCAATGGGTAATACAAAAGGACGAGGCAGGTTGGGTACTTTATTAGATGATAATAGAAGATAAACTTGTTATTAGATGATATATATATATATATGGCCAAGCTGGCGCGTTGAATTTTATCTACATTTTGGGACTGTTACACTATTTATAATTATGGTACATAGAAATCTAGTTTATATTGACATATATTACTACATTTATATATATATATATATATATTTGCCAAAGTTGGTGTTGTGGCTTTGTCACCGACCCGATGCCGCTAGTTGCGGCGACGGTCAATAGATGGCGTCAGATTCTGACGTTTATTTTGACGGGAGAGGCGACCATTGCTTCCATATATATATATATTAAAATGGCATATCCTGACCAGGAGCATATATATATATGTGGCAATATAATAATATAATAAGGTGGGGAAAGAGAAATAATCACACCACAATTTGGAAGATGAACCCAGACAACCAGAGAGAGATGGGGAGAAAGCCGGGAGAGGCCCGCGACCGGCCACAGCCGGCGGCCGTTTTGGTCGCACACAATATCACTCAACTGTCTTAATTAGTCTCGAGGTTCCAAGTAACGCCTCTGTGGTCGCCCCCTGGAATGTCGCTGGTGTCTCAAATGACTGGACTTTAGCTGCTGTCTCTCTCTGGGCTGACTCTAAGTTTACTTTATTATTCCTGGAAGAGTAATATTATGACATATATATATATAAAGAAAAAGGCATCTACTTATCGTGCAACTGAAAGTTGCTGATGGCTTGCTCCATCTATCGGAATAAATATCAACTATGATGGCGCAAGGATAGATGGCGCAAGCCATCAGCAACTTTCAGTTGCACGATAAGTAGATGCCTTTTTCTTAATGTATGCACCTTATCCCAGTACAATATTACATTTGTACTATTTTTTCATATATATATATATAAAGAGACAAGGGTCGCCTCTCCCGTCAAAATAGACGTCTGAAATCAGACGCCATCTATTGACCGTCGCCGCAGATTTGGCAGATTGTCAAGATTCCATTAGATCCCGTGTGGATCTCATGGAATAAAATCCGCCCTAGACTGACGAGGGCCATTAGCCCGAAACCATGGTCTCTAGGTGGACGCTTTTCAGTTTGCCAAAGCTGGTGTTGTGGCTTTGTCACCGACCCGAGGCCGCTAGTTGCGGCGACGGTCAATAGATGGCGTCTGATTTTAGACGTCTATTTTGACGGGAGAGGCGACCCTTGTCTCTTTATATCAATTTCCTCCCGGCAAAATTTCCATATATATATATTAAAAATAAAAAAGGCATATCCTGACCAGGAGCACATGTGCTTTTCAGAAGGCAGAGCGCCATCTGGTGGAACAGAAACAAACTATTCATCGATTTAGCCTTTTCCCTGATATTTGGCCAACTCAATTTCTTGATAAATCAATAAAAGCCATTCACTAATTCACTGGCCATTCACTGGATGTAATCACGCCACAATATGTATGCAATGTATGATCTAAAGATTTTTAATAAAGACAAGGCTTAGAAATCTGGGAGAAAGGCCATCAGAGAGGAAACGGTCATTAGCAGGTTTTATTATCCAGGAATTCATAAAAACTGAGTTCAAGAACCTTCGTTTCCGGGAGCATGTTAAAACAAGACAAGGAGAAAGGATTAGCAAAGATCCAATTAGAGTCCAGTAGGATTAGCTAGGAACCAATGGAAATCGGGCACACCTGGACAGTCATCCAATGAGAGCCCTGAGAAGTTTACATGTTAAATCTCGGACTCAGTTTAGTTAGTTAGGAACTCGGCACCATCGAAACAAGTTGGGACCTGGTACCAAGGAACCGGTTGGAGCCAGCACCCATCTTCTCAACAATCAGATAAGTCCAATCCTCAATAATGTGAACAACCATAGATATTAGTCAAATACGCCAAATAGCTTAAACCCCTTTCTCCCTTGATCGCTGGCCTATTTCAATCCAATCCTGTGTCCTCGTTATTTTCCCCTGTGTGAATACCTTACTACTTTCAGCAAACGACTACCCCCACCACAATCATCAATCAACTCAATCAATCTCAAAAAGGTAACTTAAATATTACATATATATATATATGTCGTATCCGTCGTGGTCGAATGGAAAGGCGCAGCCGTTGTACATGTAAGCGTCAAAATATAACTTGTTCCACACTCGTGAGCGCGCGCCGCGTGCCGGCGTAGAATTCGCCCGCGCGCGCTGGCTCCCACGTTTATTTTGTACAGATTTATAGATGGATGACTTTGTATTTACATTTTAACATACTAAATATGGCAAAAATAAATTATATCTTTTAAGGCATTAGGCAAATTATGACAGATGGAACCTATGTGAGATAAATAAATTTAAAATGATTTTAAAATTATTTAGTTGAGATTGGGAGCCAATTTTATAAATTGAATTCTGATGCTATGGTACAAAATTTAAAAAATTGTGTGATATTACAGGGTGTGGTAGATAAGTAATGAGACTGGCCGCTTGCGGCGCCCCAGTCGCTCGCAGTGCGTTCTCCACCTGCAGGTCACGTGGTGTGTGTGTTGGGGGATCTGAGCTAACAATAGAACCGGTTCGCAGTCGCGTCGTAGCTCTGGCGCAGTGAGGGTCGAGCGTCGCGTATTACGTTGTTTGTGTGCCCGTGACACTTGTGAAAACGCTGAAGATGGATCGCTCGATAGAACAGCGGTATGTAATCAAATTTTGCTTTCGCTTGGGAAAAACTGCTTCGGAAACTTTTGCTATGATTACGGAGGCCTACAAAGAGGACGCCCTATCAAGAGCTCAAGTGTTCCGGTGGTTTAATGAATTTAAAAACGGGAGGGAATCCGTTGAAGACATGGAACGATCTGGACGCCCTTCAACGAATCGTGTGGATAAAACGGTGGCCAAAGTGAAAGGACTCCGACCGTCGTTTAAGTCTCAAATGATCGCCGATGAGGTCTCCGTGAATAAATTTACTGTTTACCAAATTGTTACGCAAGATTTGATGATGAAGAAAGTCTGCGCAAAATTGGTTCTCCGAGTGCTCACCGCCGAACAAAAGCAACGACGAGTGGACGTTTGCCGTGAGATGTTGAATGAATTGGAAAATAATTCAGACTTTTTAGACAACGTAGTGACAGGCGACGAATCGTGGACATTCCAATACGACCCGGAGACGAAAGCCCAGAGCTCGGAGTGGCACACACCGGCATCCTCGCGGCCGAAGAAAGCAAGAATGTCAAAGTCCCGAGTCAAGACAATGCTGATTGTGTTTTTCGACAAGCGGAGGTTAATTCACAAAGAGTTTGTCCCTCAGGGGAAAACTGTTAATGCCGAATTCAACAAAGAAGTCCTTCGGCGATTGCACAAAGCTGTCAAACGGAAGCGACAGGACCTTGCTCAACGCTGGCGTCTCCACCACGACAACGCTCCGGCGCACACAGCGTTCCTCGTGACCTCCTATTTGACCCGAATTGGAGTTGAAGTTCTGCCACAGCCACCATACAGCCCTGACATGAGTCCTCCTGATTTCTTCCTATTTCCGAAGGTAAAAAGATGCCTGAAGGGTAATCGTTTCGACGATATCCCGAACATCCAACGTGCTGTCACGAAGGCACTAACTGGGATAACTCCAACGGACTACAGTGGGGCCTATGAAGCTTGGAAAACGCGCTGGCAACGTTGTGTCGACGCCCAAGGCGAGTTCTTTGAAGAATATTAACGTTTTGTACGAATCGGATCAATAAATTTGTTTTTCTAGACTGAGTCTCATTATTTATCTACCGCACCCTGTATACTAAAATATATAAAAGTATAGACGAAAACAACATTAAATATGATATATAATACATAAGATAATAGTTTTAAATGTAGCAGGATACGAACCTGTGTGATTTGCTACGACTGTGTATCTGTTTGTGGGGGTGTTCTGTGCGTGAGAGGATCTCCTGCGTTGGAGTGTTGGGGGATCGATGGGCTGAGCATCCTCCTCTGTACCGTACTCTCCATAGGGAACGTAAGAAAAGGGGCGTTAAAAAAGGAGCTCTGGGATGAAAAGGAATGAAGACTTTAGTCGTGGCGAACAATTTGGTTGGATGATCCAAATTAGGCCACTGGAGTCCTCGGAAGGTTTCTCGTTTGGTTTGGAGAGAAAAGGGAACGGTTGTCATGCCAATAAAGTTGCGCAAGGAGAATATCTCTTGATGTTGGTGTGGGAACATAATGGTTTATTGAAAATGGTCAGAGGGCAACGAACTGAATTCTGTGACATACATCCTGAACGGATCGTTTCAAGACGGGTCTGTGACTATCAGTAATCCTGCTGACACCTTAAAAGGAAATGAATTTGGAAAAAACTATCAGTTCGGGGTGATCAATGGGCAACGCAGATGGTGTTATTCTAATTCAAAATAGATTTCAACCATTCTATATAGGAATTCTCTGACGGTAGAATCTTATGTGGGGTCATCAATCTTAATGTCGTGGTCACCATCCTTTCCTGAGTGGTTAATGAAGTCCTTGAAGGTATTCCAAAGGACCATCGAAAGCTCTTCAAGACAATACATCAAGATTGATTGAATTTGTCTTAATCGGGACGACGGTAATAAATAAATCAGCAAATGTATAATCGTCATGGAGACGTTTGGGTTAATATACGCAATTGTAAGGAGGGATAGAAAAATATTGGGAATTGTTTAATCCTATTAAAATATTTAACTATTGAAAACTGTACTAACGTATTTTTGCTTATAAATGACCTATTTTCTAAATTTGCATTGTCACAGTTTCTAAGGAGAGCACTTAATTGAGGGCTAATTTGCGGAGTATGTTTACGTGTTGGTGAGGATGGGAGCATAGTCTTCGTTGTAGGGGAAGGTTCTAATTGGATATAAATCTTTGGGAAGGTGTCAGGAGTAGAAATGTATCTGGCGGTTAATGTTGGTTCGTCATTATATATATATTTGGAATTAGATAATTGATCTAGTACTGTTTCTATTATTGGTATGGGATAATTATCTACAGACATCAATTTGTTAAGTTTTCTAAAATCTACACAAAAACGTTTCGAGCCATCCCTTTTTCTAGCAAGTGTTACGGGAGCGGCATATGGGTTATTCTATGGTTCTATTATTTCATTTTCTAACATTTTCTCTATTTGATAATTTATTTCAGGGTAATCGCTATATGGTATTTTATATAGTCTTAGTGTTATAATCTTATCACCGTTAGGTATAATTTTAACCGGGTCGATATTTAAAGCAGGTACTGAAAACTTATCGATAGGAAACAAACCCATATTTTCTCTAATAAGATTTTTACATTTATTTATACGATGAGGATGTGCAACTATATAATTTTCTACATTTATGGTACTATTAAGGTTGTCATGAGGAAAATATTGAGTAGTGTGGGGCATGGTATGGTTATTAGGGTCGGGTTGAATTGTAGAGATTTTTAATGATGGCGTAAAATAATCTTTAAAAAATATTGTGAATGCGCTAACATGATATTATCCTGATATATTCTTTTTGAAAAAAAATCAATAGTTAATCGGAATATCCCTAATGAATTCAAACAAAAAATGCCAAATGGTAGATCATTATCTATTATATAAAATAACAAGTGTTCCTTAATGGATCCTACAGTAACCAAAATAAATGTAAATCCCACAGGTTGGATATTGTGAGACAAAGTTCTAATAGTAACATCATTATTTAAAGGTAACATTTTAGTTCCTAATGTTTTGAATTGTTTTAAACAAATACTATTAATATGAGCGCCAGTATCTATTAGAAATAAAAACAAATGGTTGGCTAGTAGCAACTTGAGAGTCAGGGTACTTACGCTGTTAATAGCGTGTGTGTTGTACTTCTAGTTACTTGGTAGCGGTGTCTCTTGGGTCACGAAAATACCGCGGCGGTGTAGCTAGTCGAGGATGGTCGGCACGCTGTTCAAGCAAGGTGGACCGTTGTGGACACTGATTGTTCCAGTGGGGCCCTTGGCAGTGCTTGCATGGTGTAAGCGGGGTGGAGGGAGATCCTCCTGGTCGCTTCTGGTTATGAGGCACATCTTCGGATGAGCTCCTTAACGGATTGTTTTTTTGTCTACCGAATTGGCGCGGAGATTAACGTTCTGTGGGAGAGGAAATGCCGGGACGACTCGGGTCTCCGCCGATCCCATAGATTCTCCTGACCAGAGTTAACCATTCCGACGGGCTGCTGGGTGTTGCAATCAGTAAGAGAGGGCGACTGTAAGAGGGCATTCCTTGAGTTAGAACATTGACTATTTCTTTGCGGTCGATGTCGAGATGCGAACCCATGCGTACCTTCTGTATATAGTATGCTTGTAATGACAAAAGTTACTTTGTACGTGTTAACACAAGATGCAATAGACTAGGGCCTAAAGTAGTAGTAACTAAACACATAAAAGCGTACACTCAAAAGTACAACAACAACAAAAAAAGAGATAAATAAACGTACAATTGGTTAAATAAAATTTAAAAAACAGTACTTATCTTTATTGCTGCTTTGGTAGGGTTCAGACCGGGGTTACACAGGGAATGCGAAGAGATCACCAGACACGGATAAAATACGAAGAGAACACTATAAGCGTCTCTACACAAAACCTTTGACCACACTGGCCCTCTCGCATTCCCTTAAACCCCCTTTATTTACAAACATGGCCACATTCGTCCAATTAGAATGCTTGAGAGATCGGTTTACTTATCTTATAAAAACAACCTTCTTCGCTCTAAAAAAATAGGATAATATAAGCGTGCAAATATTTGCCAATATAATTTGACAAAAGGTGTCCTTCCAAAAAAAAGAAAAGAAAGAAACTAACCAATCTCCCAAACATTTCCATTGTCCCGTAAGGAAAACCTCCCGCTGTCGGGTTGGAAAAAGCTCACGGGAGCCATGTTATAAGATACAAAAAATAATAATAATAAAGAGTGGAGAAGTAGGCATCCGGGTTGTTCCATAAAGGTGCCTTCCATCTTGTTCCTCCCAAAAAAGAAATAAACCAAAAAATTCTGCGCAAACTAAATGAGTTACCATGAGTGATTACCAAGCATACACACATATATAATATGCTTTAATAGACAGAGTTTAATGGGGGAACAATAAGCTCTCATCTGGGACCGGCCGAGCATGATAGGTAGAGACTTTGGGAACTGACAGACGCTCACTTGATGAGAAACCGAACGATCCAATTCCATTCAGTTCTCTCAAGTCCAAGAGCTAAAAACTCTTCTTAACGTCTGTTTCTAAACGCTTCCATCCTATCGACATGTACAACTTTCACATCGTGCATGGTGACCCCTCTTACTCTAAAGTTAATATCGTAGACCCTTGCTTCCACACGGAAAGGCCCATAGACGTTGGAGTAACCTTCAGTCTTAGGAACAGCTAGCATTACCAGATCTCCTCTGTCGAAACCTTTGGTATAAGGTGGCCTAGAATTCATAAGCTTTTTAGCAGAATTACCTGACATAAACTGTCTGACAGTCTCCTTTACTTTTCGCATCACCCTTAACCTCTCAGCCCAAGTAGGCTTTCTAAAACTATTAACAGAACCCGCGCTACACTCACAGTTTATTTTAAACTCAGTAGGTGGCAACTTTACAGCCTCGTTTTCAATGCGTCTCACTGATTTCTCATCTATGGAGCTTGAAACCATTGGTCTATGTGCACTGGTAATGCAGCTAAGGTCTACATAATCATGGTCTTCTGGTTTCAAGGAAATCATGTTGCAACGTTCCCGTACGGGAGGCAACTGGATATTCAATCTCCTTATATCATTGATTCCCAGAATCCCGTCGTAGCCTTTATCTCCGAGTGGCATTAACTAGAACTTTATCTCTCCCAGCTCGCTGCCGTTTTCGTTACCAACTCTACAGGTTTTAACACGTGTAAGTGTCTGCTCGTGGCCTGTCACTGACACTATAGGTAAAGTTTTAAGTGCATCGTCCAAATTCTCCTTCAAGACCTTGCACTTTTCAGAATCAATAATACTGACTTGGCTTCCTGTATCATATAACAGGTGCCACATATTCCCGTTAATATTCACCTTAACTATTGGCAGATTACCAAACTGATACCCGCCATAAGAACGTATGTTCCCAATCTCAGCATTGTCAAGAGTATTGCGGTTGGCAAACATAGAAGACTGTCTTGAGCAATCACTAGCTATATGTCCTAATCTACACTCAGCTTGATTTCGCCCAACAATTTAGTCAGTTTTTCTATCTCACCTCTAAGGTCTTTAATACACTGCTCATTTTCGTGCTTCATCCTGTTTACACTGGAACTAAGCATCTTTCATCTTACACTTAATGCTATTTATTTCTTCAACCCCTTCTACTGTGAACATATCCCTTTCATAAAGCTGCAACGGTGTTCTACACTATCCTCCGTGGCCATGACACTGACTGCTTTGTCTATTGATTTGGCCTCACTGCGAACAATAGCCTCTCTATACTTATCGAGCACATTTTCGAGGAAGATTTCGAACACTAGGCTATCGTCATATCTGTACTCTACTTTATTTCTAATGGCCATGAATCTTTCTTTAAAAACCATAGGACTTTCCCCAACTCTCTGCTTAAGACCTTCTATTAATTTAAGGCATTCCCTAATACCACGCGCCTTTTCAGGGTACAATATGTTCAGTTTACTAACAATACTTTCGAAACTGCTATCGTTACGGATACCCATCTCCTCTAAGCTCAACCAAACTTCAGGGGATAGAGCCTCGAACATGAGCAGTGCTTTGACCTCAGGATCCCATTTGCCTACTCGAGCTTTAACCTCGACTTCCCGAATAAAAGACTCGAGATCAACCCCATTAAACACTGACAAGTTAAGCAGAGTTCACAAACATGATGTAGTACAAAAAAAAAAAATAATAAACCACTCAATCAAAGAAAAAAAACCGCACATAAAAATTACAGGAATTTACACGTGCGAACACCAGTAATCCTGGCAGGGCTCGCCAATGACAAAAGTTACTTTGTACGGGTTAACACAAAATGCAATAGACTAGGGCCTAAAGTAATAGTAACTAAACACACAAAAGCATACACTCAAAAGTACAACAAAAAAAAAGATATAAATAAACTTACAATTGGTTAAATAAAATTTAAAAAACACAGTACTTATCTTTATTGCTGCTTTGGTAAGGATCGGACAGGGTTACACAGGGAATGCGAAGAGATCACCAGACACGGATAAAATACGAAGATAACACTATAAGCGCCTCTACACAAAACCTTTGACCACACTTGCGTAATTGACTGTCTCGCATTTTTCATTTATTTCGTCTCAATTTACAGGTGTTACATTCGAGCACAGCTCGCGAGTCACCTTGTCCTGGCTATTTACACATGGCGAGTTGGTGTAGTAGAGATGGTCCCCTTAGGCCTTGCAGGAGGGGCAGCTGTTGGACGATAAGCTCTTAGCTAAGTGTCAGGGCCGGGTCGTCGGAATCGAGGATTGATATCTCCTTTATTTTGTAGAATATATTGTATGGTTGGATTATATTTGAATTTTGCATTTGAAGGTATAATTTCTTAACGGAAGTTTGGTACATATCTTCTAGATCGGGTTGGTTCAAGTCCTCTTTCAGTATCTTGTTTGATAGGTTGAATGGAGCTCCTATACTTGTCCGAAGGCAGATTCTCATAAATGCGTTTATCCTATTTTTGTCTGTGGTTGTAATATATTTGCACCAAACTGGGAGTGCGTATGTTACTATCGGGAGGATACAACTTCTGTATAGAGTAAACTTTTGTTTTGTAGTCAATTTGCTTCTATAGTTGAACAGGCTTGATAATGTTATTTTTGCGATTTTTGCTTTCTTTGCGATATTTTTGACATGCATGTTGAATTTCAACTTGGAGTCTAAGGTAACTCCAAGATATTTAACGCCGTCAGTTCCGTTGATAGGGCTCTGGTTTACATTTAGGATGGATTGTGGCTTGAATTTTTTATTGTCTAGTGGAGGAAAAATTATTGCCTGAGACTTTTTTGGGTTGATGACTAATTTCCAATCATTGCACCATTTGGTTATACTGTTTATGTAATTTTGGAGTTGTGTAGTTATTATTCCTATTGATTTGGAGTTTGCTAAAATTGCTGCGTCATCTGCGAAAAGTTTTGTTTGACATTTTGGATGTGAAGGGAAATCGTTGATGTAGATGTTGAATAGTTAGGGTCCAAGGATAGAGCCTTGAGGGACTCCAATCTTGGTTGGTTTTGCCGTGGTTATATAATTCCCTTGCTTAATTGAAAAGGTCCTGTCCTGGAGATGGTTTTTCAAGAATTTGATAAAATCCCTTGGAAATTGATTTTTTGTTATTTTTGTTATCAAGCTATTATATATATCATGCCATACTCTATCAAAGGCCTTGGTAAAGTCTAGAAAAACAGCCCCTACTGCCTCCTTGTGGGACTTTCTTATTTGGATGTAGTCTATTACTGTGATTATCTGGTGGGTTGTGGAGCGTCCTTTTCTGAATCCAAATTGTTGAGGAATGATAAAGTTAATAGAATCCATGTATGTCTGCAATCTGCGAAGAACAATCCTCTCGTATACCTTACCAATTGAAGAGAGAAGGCTGATTGGTCTGAGATCTTCAGGTGATTTGACAGGTGATTTTTTTGGGATGGTTATGATAATGGCATGTTCCATGTCTTCGGGAAGTAGCACAGGTGTAATGCAGCGAGGAAAACTATCCATTTGATGGGGAGGTTTTTAGTCATTTGCGGCGTAATATTGTCGTGGCCTGGAGCTTTGCTGTCTCGCATTCCCTTAAACCCTCTTTATATACAAACATGGCCACATTCGTCCAATTAGAATGCTTGAGAGATCGGTTTACTTATCTAATAAAAACAACATTCTTCGCACTAAAAAAATAGGATAAGATAAGCGTGCAAATATTTGTCAATATAATTTGACAGTAAGCCTTGAGGCCCGCAACGTAGTTGATAGAACTCTTGGTGGGTCGGTGTGGGGGTTACAGATCCTCAAGGACCTGTTTGATCCTCCAGTAGGGTTCGTGGAGATAGTCCATGGATTGGAGTGTCTTCCGGAGCTTAATAAATAACACATACCTCTGATTGAATGGCTTTAGATGTATATAAAAGTTAGCAGCAATAATTTTTCTCTTTATAGTTCGCGATAAAAGTTGTTATGAAGAGAAGGTGTTTGAGAAATTTACACTTGTATTAAATTTTAGCGAAATATTTTGATATAATTTTGTGGGATATTATTAATTTTTATATTTATATATTTTTGATACACAGCAAACATTCTTCATTTTCCTCTCAGAATTTTATAAATTTCAATTTATATTGAATTAAATTAAATTGCCGTGCCATTCTAAGGTTTATCTTCCTAACTTTCGACTTGATTTTGTGGTGAAGATTCTGGGTAGATTAGGGAAGAAAAACTGAAAATCGCCGAGCAGACATTGAGGCTCCATGTGGATGCTGTGGCCTACACTTTCCCGCGAATGACTATATAATCCCACCACCGTATAAAACCCAGAACTTCCCTCTAAGAAGACGATGTCCCTATAGACGATACGACAAAGCTGCTCCTCACGCTGCGAGAAAAAGAACGCGAAACTACTAGGGACAAGACTCTGAAGGAATCCTTGACAGAAGCACGTCGGATTCAGTAGCAACCAGGTTTTCAAGCTGTGGGTGACAACTCCCATAGGGGAAGTAGCTACATATTTGTATATTATTTTATGGAAATATATAATTAATGTCGATATATTTAGATTTTTTATACACACAGCAATTGCCTCTCTGAAACTTTCTATATTTTTAATTTGTCTCTTGCATCAAAATTAATTTTATTTATTTTAAATATTAATCTAAATTTACCTTTCTTTGATTATGTAGTATATTTCGGCATATTATATTGTTACGACTCTTCTCAGCCGTCGATGTTTGCGTTCAAGGTTTCTGAGAAAACAATGTGGGTTCGTTTCGGATACAGCTTAGTACCATGGATTTATTACCAGGGCTGTAAGGAGTAGATTGATAACTATATACAGTAGAAGATTAACTTTTTTTAAACATGGAAACTTTCTCCTTGGATTATAAATACTATAGAATAAAGCGTTAGAAGAAAATATTTTTTTTTAATAATCGACTACACCTGTGTAGTCGATTATTAAAAATTATTTTCTTCTAACGCTTTATTCTATAGTAGTAGAAGATTAACTTGCCTTCAATGTCCGCCACTAGAGGGATCCTTCTCCGCTACCGTCTTCCCGGTCAGTCCATACTGCCACACGTTCGGAGCCGACCTGCTGCGTCTGTTGTCACCGCCGTTTTCCTCGCTGCAGGTCCCGTTGTCACCAGACAGACTTCTCTCCCGAGACTGCCATGTATTCTCGGCACACAAATCCCCGGCAGGCCGGCCGGCTTCCTTCCACCACGGCACCAGCTGGACTCCCTTCTGTCTGCCACCCCCTCCTCTGGAATTTGTCAATTAACACTTTCTGGAAGGGGCGCCCCTGCATACCTTCTTCTCTTGGCTTCCCCACTTATTCTCTTCTACTTCTTTGCTGCACCGCTCCACTATATTATTTATATTTAACATCACTGTGTCACTACACACCTCTTTGAACGCTGGCGCAACAAGAGATCACTTTTTTGGAGGAAAAAAAAACTTGAATGTAATCAAAAGTAATTACTTCATTCTATACTTTTTGGCTTTGTTTCAAAATGTGGGGATTCGTTCGAAATACGTGTATAACACGAGTGAGGGGAAATTAAGGTTGATGCCAAACCTGCGTCTGATGTTACAATTATTATTGTCAAATTATTTGACAAACATAGCAGCTTTAATCTTCTCAGTTATGCGGGAAGAATGTTGTTTATTTGTTAAGTGAACTGATCTGCCACGCCTTCTCATTGGACGAATGTGGCCATGTTTGTACATAAAAGAGGGCTGAAACGGAATGCGAGGAGTCGTGGAGTGGTGTTCGAGTGGAGACGCTTAAAGCGTTCTCTGTGTGCTTGTCTGGTGAGCTCCTCGCATACCCGTGAAACCCCGGTCCGCTCCTTATCAACGCTGCAAATAAAAGATAAGTAATGTTTTATTTTATTTAACAAATCGTGTTTTTTTTTTATTTACCCCCTTTTGTTGTTGGTGTTGTACACTTGAGTGTACGTTTTTCTGTGTTTAAGTTACTCTTACTGTAGGCCCTAGTTTATTGCTTTTTGTGTGATAACCCGTAATAGTAACATTTGTCATTGTGGCATCCAACATTTGTCATTATCAGTTTCGATAGGATCTAAACGAGTACTTGTGTGAATTCAGATCTTAGCGTTCAACATTTGACTACAATAATTCTAGTAACACCAACTTCTCACCAGTATTAACATGGACCTTTCCACGTGTAAGTAGGATAAGTAGAAAATTGATTTTCGAGTACTTTCATAAAACGTTATTAGGCTTATCCGGAGACGAGGAGTCAAATTCTCATATATACTTTACAGTGGCTCTATCACTTTAGCATTTTTCAAAGAAAGGTTACAATCCTGTGCTCACAGAAACTGTTATGGTCAAAGAATTCAAACAAAAATAACTAGAAGCATTTCAAAATATAAATCTTTTAAATTGGTATTTTTTACTTAAATAGTGTCCTTTTTGAATTTTCCAACTAAAATATCACCAATTATGCATTATCAGCAGCCAGAAGATTTTAGGCAGAGTGGTTAATGAATTCCGCGGAATTTTCACCTATTTTAGCGTAATTGCTCTTTGAATTTTCAAATCATATTCTACACAGCAGAAAAACTTTGAAAAGTGGAGAAATCCACTCAATATTGAGACATGTGATCAGCTTTACAGATCAAACTTGCACCGCTTTTACGAATATACCTTCTTCTGGAATTATTTTAAACGCTACCAGATCTATTTTATTAGCTACTACCACAAAAAGAACAAAACAAAATTTATCAACACAATGAAAAACTAACAAAAAGAGGGGAGGGGGAACTGTATCAATCAAGAACCATGTTAGATCCCTGACTGACAGTTTCATCAGCCCCTCAATTACCCTTTCTCCCAGGGACTGACTGCTCCCTCAATAAACTTCCCCCTAAAACTTTCTTCCATCATTTGAGCGGTAATGGCCTAATTTTTACCGTAATTTATAGACGGCCCCTAAAAGGCACCCCTTTTTGAACTCCTAATTAATCCTTTAGGGGGTGTTATTTAGGGAACCTCGCAATCAGACACTCCCCTTCCCCTCCCTTTCCTCGGCCCCCATTTTTTCGACCTCATTTTAGGAGAGTGAAATTTGTTGATGGGCTGTTGGGGATTCATCGATTTGGGAAAAGAGCTCCGCGACAGTCAATTACGCCTACTCCATCTGTGGGGGATTGGATGCTGAGGTCGGCGATGATAATGGACAAAGATCTTTTTTGATGATAACTGATATAATTTTTTAGGAGAAAGCGAGTTGATATAAATATGACATAAATCAAGATGGGAAATCAATATGTGAGTACAACACGGGAGAAGGCAAGACGTGGAACAGGAAATGATAGAAAACAAGATGGGAGTAAACATCACGGGAGAATACAAGAAAAGGAAAAAGAAATGAGAGAAATTAAGATGGGAGAAAACTAGACAGGTGGAGGGAGTCAAGATAAGTAAAGGTAAAATGGGATAAATGAAGATTGGAGAAAGCAAGAGAAGTGCAGCGAATAAAGATGGGGAAAAGGAAAATGGGAGAAAACAAACTTAGATAAAGCAAAATGGGATAAAATAAGTTGAGATAAGGCAAGATGAGATAAAATAAGCTGAGATAAGGCAAGATGGAAGAAAAAAAAAGCTGAGATAAGAGTCAAGATGGGAGAAAAAGCTGAAATACAGAAAGATGGGAGAAAATAAGCTGAGATAAGGCAAGATGGGAGAAAAAAAGCTTAGATAAGACAAGATGGGAGTAAAGAATATAAGGGAATCGAGATGCGAGAAGCAGTTTTGGAGTCACTTGCTCTATTTAGAGTCCTGGGCCTCGATTCCACTTAACAGGTCTCAACTGTGGAGTCCAATAAGAACGAGAGCTGAGCAGTATTAAATCCAATTGGATATTTGTTAAGCATTTTCTGGAATTTCGAATCAAATCCGATAAAATAATTATTATTTTGATACAGACACACATCATGCTAACATTCCAAGCGTAGTGATTACTTCAAAAGTAAAATGATTAACTTTATCATTTTCAATTTTTTACGACATGAAATACATATAACATGTTTCAATTTAAAAACATCAGATCCTAAAATATATAGTTATAACGATATATTTTTATATTTGATAGAATTGAGATAGCAGCTTTCAAGTTAGAAACCTTCTCTAATACGGCCCTAGGCGCGACAAAACAACTCCAGTCACACAGTGATCTCACGTAGGGCTGTGATGGGCGAGCCTGATTTAGTGTCTGAATGCCCAATTCTTTCGAATAAAGAATTATATCGCTACAGAAGTTTTAAGATCTCCTGATTTTGAATGTTTTCCATCTTAAATAAATTCACAAAGTATATAATCGTTTGAATTCTGACAAGCTAGTTGAATGAAGATCTCAGATCGAATCAAACCGAAGATTTTAAAACTACGCCACGTTTTTTAGAAGCGTTGGTATCATCTAGAGCGAGGGACTTGGTGATGTTGGCAAAAAGTCTACAGCATGCGGTAAAGCATACTGAAAGTTCTAATCACTGAAATGCGTATAAACACAAAAGTATGGGAAAAGGCGAAACTAGAAACACAAGGGGATGAAGTTAAATAAAAACTTGAAATATTATAAAGGAATAGTACTTGTCCTTTATTTCAGTACTGCTGAGAGCGGGCCAAACAAGAGCGCGGGGAGAGCAGCAATACCGGGAGAACATTATGAGCGTCTTCACACGGATTCAAAAAAAAGCCCAGCACATCACTTTTCAACGCCTTATATGACCACATTTGTTTAATAGGAAGCGGTGAGGTATCAGTTCGCTTAGAAAATAGCCAACGTTCGCTCTAAATAACTGAAAAGCTTCAAAAATGTTTGTTTGTCAAATAATTTGTCAATGACAAATTACCAAAACCTCAACTATTTGGCTTTCTTGGATTATTGCCTCTGAGTAGCACATCTAGGTTCGAAAACAATATAAAACGCCATTTATCTGTGAAAATATGGGAAATTACCTTCAATTTATTAAAGACAAATTACTACAGACATTAAATATGTGAAGGGAAAATATTAAGAGGGTTTATCAATGGTAAATTAAATTAGAGAAACCGTCTGGGGGGTTCGCTGCTGAATAAAAATATTTTAACCTTCTATTTAGTGGATATAGAAATTTGACTTTAAAAATAAATATAAATATGATTTCAATTTTTTTTCATATCGAAGTTTATTGTTTAAAAAAATACTTTTCCTTTATCTATTGGTTTCTTAGGTTTCTTTCATTACATGAGACAAACCAATTTAAATTAACGAAAACAAAACTAAAAAAATATTATATCGACTCTATATCTTCAATAAAAATAAATATTTAAAATAATAAACTCAAGTTAATAATTATAGAAGGACACTTAAATAAATATATTCTTACACATTAATTGAACATGTTTACAGGATTAATTGCAAAAATATTATTATTAAAGTGCGATGTGATTTAGAGTGAAGTTAATCTTTTAAAAACTCAAATTAACCCACCAAATCCCTCTCCCCTCACATACACAAGAAACACTCACTACGCACTCAAATAACAAGTATCACTTAACCCGCATATTGATTTAATATAATAAGGAAAACCAATTAAACAAGGTAATTAACAGAGCCCCATTTAAAATTAGTATAAACGATGAAATGAAAACATAAAAACACTACATCGTAAAGAGAGCGAAAGACTTTAAAACAAACACAAGATGAAAATCAAAGAAAAGTCAATACCCCTGGCGCCATCTATGTACATCAAAAGAAACTAAAAGTGGGACATCATTCTTTTGGTATGTTGACATAGAGGTTGTTTGCTTTGCACAATTGGACAGTCGTCTGTTCACGCTAAACATGGGATCTTTGCAAACATTTAGATAGTCTGCTGCGGCCAAACATTTCACTGAAATACTTCTAGATTATTTTTTATTTTTATTTTAAATACTATAATAAATTAAATATAGGATTTTATTACAGCATTTTTTTAAATATATATTTACGTACTTTATTATATAGGTATTAAGGTTGAAAATGATTTTTTAAAACTTTAAATTACAAATTAAATTATGTGCTTCCCTTGTCGTATTTATATTGCTTAATTTTTATATTTTATAATGCTATTTTATTATATATTTTAAACTCTATATAGAATATCATCGTTTACCTTTAGAAAATATTCTATTTCTCATCAAATTTATTTTTTACACGTTTGTGCTCTTCTATATTTACACCGGTTAATTTTTTTTAATTTAAAATTTAACATTAAAAAACTATCATATAGTATGCTTTCTCTGAAAAGTTATTAAAAACTAAATATATATATATTCTTATATATTAAGTTTTTTAAATAAAAAACTGGTACAAATATATAACGTAGTTTCAAAAGAGATCGCTACTATTTGGAAAGATGCCTAATTTTTTAAATAAAATAAAATAATAATAAAAAAACAATCCATTTTAAATCCAAAGCAATCCAATTGCTTAAATATTTGTGTGTCTCTTTTTTTTAGATATGAATAATAATTTTTAAGGGATATGCGATTGGTTTTATTTTTCAAATAAGTTTTAACACATCAAGTGCTATTCTTTCGGTAACTTCTACCTTATTTAGATTAGTCTTTAATATAGGGTATGTAAAATTCCCTCGCTAGACCTTTTTCTTTTATAAATAATTCAATTTGGAAAAAAAATCAACATATATAAATAGAAAATAGTGAGAGAAGAGTTAAAGACTACACTTTTAATTATATATATGCTATATAAACATTTTAATTTCATTTTGAATTATATTTTCATGAACAAACTACTATGGGGGGGGGGGGGGGGGGGGGGGGGTGGGGGGGAAATTCGACCACGGATTTCTGTTGTATATATATTAATTAATTGTTCCACAGAGTGTGTGTAAGCTCACGGGTAAATAGGCGAAAGATTCACCAGATGGGAGAAATGATAGGCAAATATGGTGTATAGATTCAGGATGCACCGCACATTTAACCCCAAACCTAACTTTGATGGAAAATGTGGTAGATTATGAAAGTGAAATCAACCTAGCTGAGAAGGGCAAAACTACCCAAGCCATAGCCAAAGGAGATATGAGACTTACTACATGCACAAGTGAAGGCTAAGAAAATATTCGCATCAAAGATATCTTACATGTACCAAATTTAATAAATAATTTCTTGTCAGTATACGAATTAGTCAACAAAGGGAATTCAGTTATTTTCAATAAGGATGGAGCAAAAATTTATAATGAAGGTAATGATTTAGTTGCTGAAGCATATATTAAAGATAGAATGTTTATGATGGAAACAAAACTAAGAAATAAACCAATAGCAAGAAATGAAAATGTCATGGTTTTATAAATACACATTTATCAAATAAAAATAGCAATATAAGTTTATGGCATAAAAGATTAAACGATATAAATGAAGAATACATGAAAAAATGATTCAAGGACATATTGTAAGAGGATTAGATCTAAAAAGTGAAAGGTTACCAGAGTGCGAAGCATGCATAATGGGAAAACTGGTTCAGAAGCCATATAATAGTACAGAAAATTATACAGTTAAACCCCTACAGTTGATTCATATGGATTTATGTGGACCAATGCCATGTCAATCTTTAGGAGGATCTAAGTATTTTCTTGTTATAGTAGATGATTACAGTAGAAGAATCTTTGTATATTTCCTGAGATCAAAAGATGAGACCTTTGAGAGATTTGAAGAATTTAAAGCAAGAGCCGAAAACGAATTAAGTCTTAGAATAAAATATGTAAGAACGGACAATGGTACTGAATTTTGTAACTCTAGATTTGAAGGACTTTTCAAGAGAAGTGGGATCCATCACCAACATACCACCACATACTCACCACAAAGTAATGGAGTCGCAGAGAGAGTGAATAGGACTCTTATAGATACAGCGCGAACCTTACTAATTGACTCAAAATTACCCATGAAGTTTTGGGCAGAGGCAATTGCTACAGCTGCATACATTAAGAATTGTATCCCCCACAGGTCTATCAAGCACCATACACCTATGCAGAGATGGAATGGCAGGAAACCATCGGTCAAACACATTCGAATATTTGGATGTTTGACACATTGGCTTGAGAGCAAACCAGGAAGAAACAAGTTTTCACCAAACGGTAGAAAGGGAATATTTATTGGTTATTCTATTAAAAGAAAAGCCTACAGAATATATGATATAATGACAAAGAGAATCCATGAAGTCAGATCAGTAAAATTTAGTGAAGATAAGAGAGGAATTGATTATGCAAATGATATTCAGGAAGATACTAATTGTGATAATTTGACCTATAAAGGAAATTGTGAAGAAATAGCTGCTGAAGACTTTCTTATCTTGAAAGAAGACAATCCTGTCACAGAGAGTGAAATGAAGTCTCAGGAGGATACTTCATTAAAACTAGGTGGTGACTGAGAAAATGACTCATCACAAACTGAACCGATACAGGAAAGATGCGCAAAAGGAGGAAGAAAGAAAGGAGAAACAAAGAGCATCTTAGAAGAACGGCACAAAGCAAGACTTGAAGAACAAGAAAGAAAATTGATTGGAGAAGGAGTTCGACGCTCACAAAGAATAAAAGATAGGAATGATGCAAACTTAATTATGAAAATAGATCATTATATTCCGGAGAACTTTAAAGAAGCAATGGATAGTGGAGAAAGAAATGAATGGCACAAAGCAATGGAAGAAGAGCTCAGTGAGATAGAGAAACATAAAGTATGGACACTAGTACCAAGGGAAAATGGTATGAAAGTCATCAATAGTAAATTGGTCTACAGTACAAAGAAAACCTCAAATGACAGCATATATAAAAGAAAGGCCAGACTGGTTGCTGTTGGATGCAATCAAAGATATGGTGTAGATTATAAGGAATCTTTTTCACCTGTACTCAAAAAGGAAAGCTTGCGAACAATAGTAGCTCTTGCAACACAACAGAATTTAATCATAAAGACTTATGATGTGAAGACAGCTTATCTCTATGGTGAGTTAGAAGAGACAGTATACATGAGACAACCAGATGGGTTTATGCAAAAAGGAGAAGAAAACAAAGTGCGTAAATTGGAAAAAAGCCTGTATGGTCTACCACAATCAGGAAAATGTTGGAACAAAAAGATCAATGAAATTTTATACCAGTTGGGAATGATTAAAACCAAATGGGATCCATGTGTCTATAAACTCCAGAGAGGAGAAGAGTATGCAATACTGGGTCTATATGTAGATCTCATCATTGCTAGAACCAGTAAGAAAATTAATGACAACCTAGCCTCAGAAATAGAAAAATATGTTACTCTAACAGAAAAGAAAGATAGCGAACCATTTATTGGAATTGAAATAAAAAGGGCAGAAGATGGATTTTTATCTATCTCAGACTCATTATATTGATACAATTCTTCACAGATTTGGACTGGAATAATGCAACAGTGTGCAGACACCAGGAGATAAAAATCAAAATTTGGATGAATATTTGGACTCTAAGCCAGTAGATAAAACTGTATACCAGGAAATGATTGGATCACTTATGTACCTTTCTACGGGTACTCGACTGGACATATCCTTCAACGTCAGCAATTGATCACAGTATAGTAATGATCCAAGAGAAATACACTTAACTGGAGTTAAAAGGATATATAGATATCTGAAGGGAACAAGAAATAAAATGTTGGCATATAAGTCAAAAGACAACAATATCACAATAAGTACTGATGCGAGCTGGTGCACAACCCGAGACGCAAAATCCTATTCAGGCTATACAGTCAAACTTGGCGACAACTTAATAAACTGGAGAAGTAGAAAGCAAAATTTAGTAGCCTTGTCTACATGTGAAGCAGAACTTATTTCAATATGTGAAGGCATTTCAGAAGTATTATGGTTAAAGGGATTACTAGAAGAACTTTGTGAAAAAAATTAACTTTCCCAATTACCTTGAAAAGTGACAGCCAGGCTGCAATAAACTGGATACAATCTGACAAAATTACTTCACGAACAAAGCACATAAACCGAAAGTATTATTTTGTGAAAGAGGAAATTCAAAATGGAATCAAACTGGAATACACTAAAAGAGAAGACATGGAGGCGGATATACTAACGAAGAGTCTACCTAAGGACAAACTACGGAAATGTGCAGATAGCCTTGGACTTGCTGATTAGGGCTTACACACAGGGGAGCGTATGTTGTATATATATTAATTAATTGTTCCACAGAGTGTGTGTAAGCTCACGGGTAAATAGGCGCTAACCGGAACAGAAAAAAGTTCCTTTGTTCAATATTAGTTTTCCTTTTATATTTTGTTCTCTCTCTTGTAAATCAATAAATAGAATGTTTAATTAATAATTATTGGAATCAGTTTCATTAATAATTCTAAGCAAAGTCAACAATTTCCCTATGTAACCTCATTGTTGTTTCCTTTGGCCGGCAGAACAATTTAATAGATATATGTAAATACTTAATTAAATAATTAATTTTCTTTACTCTTCACGTCTCAAGTCAGATTTTTTACTAAATTGTTTCATTTGCTTACTTAAAACAAATAGTGATCTAAAATATTTTATTTTCCAAGATGACACGACTACATACCAATACCATAATACCCATGTATTCGAATCTCAATGAAATAATTATGCTAATCACAATATACACTGCACGAAACTGAAAATGGAACACCAAGAAAGAGTGGCCAGAAAAGTATGCGCCTCACCGAATTATGCAAATGATGTAAAATGCACAGTACTCGTGCGCACGTGGAGTAATATACTATACTATATAGTATAAGGAAAGAAAATTGCAGAAAGGACAGTATTCGTGCCGTTATTTCTTCAAGGAAAATCATCGTAAAAATATTGTCCTTGTTTCAAAAGACACGTGTAAAATCCCAGGCCGTTGTCAACGGAGGCAGTTCCAGCAGTCAGATGCTTTTACCAGGGGCATGGTGATCGGACTGAAAAGGGCAGGTTGGTGCATACGCCAAATCGCAGTTGACACACACCTGGGTGCGTCCACGATGCACCGACTGTGGAGAAGATGGTTGGAAAAAAAAAGAAATGAGACAATTTATAGGAATGCCGGTGCAGCCAGAGTGACGTCAACACGCGTGGATTGGCGTATCCTTCGACAACGGCGGACCCACATGCCCATTATTCAAAATAGGCAAGACACCCTAGATCATTTCATCTCGACCAGAACTATTTCCCGTCGTTTGGTTGCTAATGCCTTGCATTCATGTCGTCTGGTGAGAAGACCCACTAAATAGACACCAACGTTTGGAATGATGCCGGGCTAGATCGACGTGGATGACGGAATGGCTCAGGGTCATGTTCTCAGATGAGTCACGCTTCTGTTTTTCCAGTGATAGTCGCCGTGTACGAGTGTGGCGTCGACGTGGAGAAAGATCCAATCCAGCAGCATTTGTGGAAAGCCCATTGCGCGAAAACACTGAATCATGGTTTGGGGCGCAATCGCGTATGATACCAGGCCATCTTTAGCTCGAATTCAGGGCACTATAACGGCCCAACGATACGTTAATGATGTGCTGCGACCAGTGACACTCCCCTATTTTCAGGGGGTACCCAATGCCCGTTATTAGCAGGAGAAGGCTCGACCGCACACTGCTCGCATTAGCCAACAAACTCTACAATGTACATATGCTTCTCTGGCCACCGTACACGCTTCCGCACACCGTACACTTCTCTGTACACGCTTATTCGGCGGTACATATACTAAAATTTGATGGATTCAGAGAAGATTAGTATGTCCCTACTCAGGGATGACACGCAAAATCGTGAACCGTTCTCTGGCCACCGTACCCTCCTGACCTCACACCAATCGAGCACGTCTGGGACATTATTAGACGTGGTTTGCATGTCTTGCCTCAGCCGCGTTCAGAAGATGAACTGTGGCAAAAGGTTCAAAGGGAATGGAGAGCCATCCCTCAGGACGTCATCCGTAGTCTGATTGACTCTCTACCTAGACGTGTTGCTGCGTGCATCGCCGTCCGGGGTGTCCTACTTGCTACTGAGGCGACGCCGTTCTCGCTATTATGACTATCATTTTTAAATTAAGATCACTTATTGTTCGTTCCTGCTTCTCTCTGTTTGCCAAGTTTCATCCCTTTCTGGCCCCTCTTTCTTGGTATTCCATTTTCAATGTAACCCCGCGCGCGCGCGTGTGTATGTATAATGAAGCTCAACAATTTTACCAGAAAGAAAGGAGCACATTCAGGCGACAGGAGGTTCAGAGTTGTTTTGAAATGTATATGGATGCGCCATAGAAGGTCAAAAGCAGAATTGATATCCAAACATATTTTGCGTTCTAGGAACCTGGGTTACCTCTATTTTCTCTAAGCGCCAATGCTCAGTTTATAATTTGATTTGTGTTCTCAGATATTTCAATAGGCAACGCTTTTCTAAAATAACAATATAAACTAAATGCTAGCAATAACTAACTGAGCATTAAAAACACGCGCATATTTATATATATATTAACACACGAAAAAACAAACTTTTGATAAAAGCATATTTCTATAAGTATTCGTTTAGATTTAGCAATTCACATGTGCTACATTTCGCTTTATATATAATACATTTTTATTCAAAACATTATAAAAGTCTTTTTAAGATGAATATATTATATATATCCACCAACGCTTTAAATAAATGCCCAATTTAAAAAGCAGAAAAAAAATGAATGCAAAATGTTCGGAATGAAAAGGGAGAGGAGAAATTTCTACCCCACTAGGCATCTATTGTCACTCGGAGCATTTTTCCTTTCTTTTCTTCAAAAACTGATGAATATTCCTTTAATCATCTCCACCAGTTTTCTTGGACGAAAATTATTAATTAAAAAAATAAAGAGGGAATAATAATAAGAAGGGAAAGCTCGAGGAAAAAAGACGAAAGAAAGGAAAGATTAAAAAGAAAAAAAAAATCTTCGATCAATTCTTTAAACTAATTTTTAATTAGAGGCCTTTGGAAGAAAAAGAAGAGGAAAAAAGGAACTCTCCCCTATAGGCGGAGGCCAAAGCAAACAGGAGGCACTTCGCCGCGCGTCTTTACCCTTCATTACAAGTTTTAGGGTTCATTATTGAAATTTCTTACCCCCCCCCCCCCCCCCTCAATCCACCCCTTGCTTTGCTAACCAGTTTTTTCCTCTTTTTTTTTTTTTTTTGTCTTAAAAAAAAAAAAAAAAGCCTTAGCCCCGCCAACCTTCCGTTTTTTTTTTAATTAAAGACTGTAGGAGGGAGTTAGGCCTAACAATTATGCGCACCAAGACTTTTTTTTTTAATTAAAAGAACGGCTCTAAAAATGTTAAACGACTGAGAAAAGTGAGAGACGCCGGGTGAAAAAAATAACTGATTACAAAAAGTAGCATATTAAATCTACCTGGACACAGTAAAAGACATCCAAGTTTTTTTATTGCTAGTTTTTGTATCGATTTCTCTATCGTTATTAGGGTTGATGAATTAAAGATGGGGGTTGCAATTAGGATAGTTTTTATTATTTATTTTAAGGTAGGTGTGGATTCTTTTGGTAAGAATATATTTTTTAAAAACGTCTTAATTTAAGTAGAAACTTAACATCATTAAAATAAAAGAGCAATTTTGTAAATGTGTGTGTAGTATAAATAATATGGTTTTTATTCATGATTTAAGGTAAAATTGTTAACGGTTTTAAAAATTATAAAATATGTTTACACACAATGTGAATTTTCTTTATTATTAATGTTACTCTTCAAAATTGCAAGCTTTCAAGCTTTTCTACAGGAATGTATCCAAGAGATTTCTTCTGTTTAGTAACTATTACAGTTTATAAGTGCACACGCCTACACATGGGAACAGTTTTAGCTATGAAATAGTCTCTTTGATAAAAGTCCGCAGATAAACGGTTTCCACTTGAAAGCTTTCAATTTTAAATAATAATAATATACTCCCATAGAGAAAACTTAAGGAAGTTTTTAGTATGTATATTGGAATTCAGACAATAACTCTGAACGATATTTGATACACAGTGACCTTTATTGAAGACATACGAGATAACCAAAGTGTGAACAAAATTTTCTCTGTCTACTTAGAAAAAAAAAAACGCGACCGATGGCATCAAAGACCTTCCACTTCCTTAAGTTTTCTCCATTAATGTAAAAAAAAAAATCACACATTATGAAAAAATATTTTAGAATTTTAAATTAAATATGAATACAGGGTGATCCAAAAGTCCCGCACAACTTTAAAAATTAATAACTCCGAGAATATTTGCGCTAGAGCAATGCGGTAAACACCATTGTGTTCAGGATGCAAGGGGAATTTTTATGGCAAATATTGAAAAATTCGAAATTGATTTTAGATACAACTTTATTCGCTAGAGATGGCGCTCTACCAGAATCAGAGATTCAGCGGCCAAATTGTTTGATAAATTGAAAAATATAACACACACACACACACAAAAGCCTTTATTAAGACACACAGGTCTTACAGAGGATTCTCCTTGGGGTTACAAAACGGAGAAAGTGGGAAATAAAAATGGTGAAAGAATATATACATATGGTAAATATATACAGATTATAAGAAAGAATAAAGAAATAAGAAGAATTTTAAAAAATAAATAAATAAAATAAAATTTTTTTGGAAATATGGATGGGAGAAGTGGAGAGCGAAAAGAGGAAAGAAAACAGGTATTTACATATGGAACAAGTCAATTTAAGTTCTTCTGCTCACATAGCACAAGTGGACCATGGCTTTTTCAAGAAATCTTCAAGAGATTTTCCAGGAAAATCCGAGTGTTCAGGGTTGTAAGGTAAACACCGTTTTATCAGTTTGGGGTTAACTTATCGTATCTGCCTAAACAAATAATTGGATGTTGGTTCTGTCCTTCTCATCAAACAGAATTTTTTGGTATGTTTGGATGTTCGGTTGAGTCTTTATTTTTTTCAGCATTTTTATGGAAGTTATATAGATTCAGAGCTACTGAACTATTGTCTATAAAGTTGGATAATAAAGAATATAATGTGAAGTGTGTATGGCCTATCTTAGAAAAGAGTATTTTTCTTTCCGTGTCAAGAGGCTTGCATTCAAATATATAATGTTCTAATTCATTTTCGGTTCTATTTTTGCATAGTTGGCAATACAAGTCTTCTGTCCTTAGATATTTTATATGGTCTTCTCGATATAAAACAAATAGAATTCTCAATTGCGCAATGAGGCGTTTAGTCGGCAGTGGGAGTTCACTTAGTAGATAGTTCTCTGCTGCGAATGTTTTATGTAAATATTTGTAGTGTGTGTGCAGCTTCGAATTGGTTATTCTTGATTGATCGGTTTGAATAGACTGTTCTATAGTGATTCTGATAATTTGAGGTATTGCTTTCTGTAGAATATTGGAGTCTGAACAATTCTTTAACCACATGAATCCAGTTGAGTTTAGGATATTCATTAAATTTTCTGTAAAACCTATAAAGGTATTCGTTAGAGTGGATGTTTCCCATAATTGGGCTAGACAGATTGCGGGCAATCTGGATTTTTCCATTTTTAATATTCTTAACCAGAACTTTAGAATTAATTTGGTTGCTGTGACTCCTAGTGAGAAGCGTCCGGTTTCCATTCGTAGTATGTAGATAGTCGGAGATAGTTATTCTGAATTTGGTCCAAGATTTTGTACTTTTCGTTTGCCCAAATTGGAGCAGAATACAGCAGAGTTGACAGGATAATCGAGTCTAATAGTTTCATTGATGAGAACCAAATGAATAATTGAAAAATATAACTGATCGACACGTATTTTTCCTTTTTGAATACCAGGAAAGAACCCTAATAATATCAAATGATAAATTAATAAAACACCATTTCGCCAAAAGTTAGAAGAATTGGTTGACGATTTTTAAATACAATCTGAGATATGTAAAATAGTTATATGCAAATTAAAACATGTAGCAAAAAATATTTATAAAATATTTAGATGGAGTTTTGTGAAATAAATTGAATGTTTGAAAATAACTACTGATATCAATACACGATTTTTGAAATGTTAATATAGTACCAAAAATTATGATGGCACTACTAATAGGATTTCGTGCTATAAGGAATGTATAGTTTCTTGACTAATTGTCGACACTTGACTATTTAACTGGATATTTGTCATGATCCATCAAATGAAATATAGAGGGGAGTGACAAAATATATTTGTCGTACTTTATTCCAAATATCCTATGGGTTTGTCAAATGTTATCATTGTTTATTATACTGTACATAATTTTGAAAATGTATCCCTAAAAAAATCATTTTTAAATCGACCTTTTGCGTTGAAAAACGTGGTAGTAAAATCATTTTGTAATATTTTTTTGCGCAAAACATCTAAATTTGGGGGGGAGATACAGAGATTATTCCTTATGCTATTTCTTCTAATGAGCAAAAAGCGATAAACTAAACATAAGGGGTAAAATTGTGCATACCAGTGTTATTCGAGAAGTTATAACACTTTGGCCTGCACGACATAATATAAGATGTGGGCAAATGACAAACAAAAAAATTACTGTTTACAGAAAAAAAGAGTCAAGATGTGAGGACAGCATTTATTATTCCCATAACCCAAAACAAAGAGCTGCAAAATATAACACATGAGGTAACTGCCTTCTCTCTTGTATTAGGTCACAATCCTTGCTCAATGTGGCGCCCTTCATTCTCAAACACCGCCTGCAGACGATAGATGACAGTATGGTCACAATTAAATAGTTGAAATTTATAAAAACGTGCCATCTGATAGAAGCCTTCAACATGGCCAATGTGGTAGGCCGGCATCGATAAAAACGCGAGTTAATGTACCCCCATAACCGAAATTGTAAGGCGTCAAATCTGGTGATATTGGGGGCCACTGGTATATAAAGTGGCGACTTATCAACGAATTCCACCGAACGTATCCTTCAGCAATTGTTTCCCACCGCGGGAGATATGAGGAGGTCCTCCATCTTGCATGAATGTTATTTCGCTTAGTGCTTGTCTGTCCTGCAATATGGGAATAACCTTTTCTCTCAAAAGTTGAACATAACGTTCACCAGTTACAAAAACGGTTTTGAAAGTTCTTCCATTGATTTTTTAAAAGAAAAATGGCCCAATAATAAAAGAAGAAGTGAACCCACACAAAACTGTAACTCTGTGCTGATGAAGTGGTATTTCTGTAAAAATCCTAGGGTTTTCTGTTACCAAAATGAGGTAGTTTTGAATGTTAAATTCCTCCTTTAGATAAAAGTGAGCATCATCTGTTCTTAGAACATTTGACAGCCAGTTCTCATCAATATCAATTTGCCGGAAAACCCATGCAGCGAATTCTTAACGCTTCTCAAAATCGCTGACTTTCAACTCGTGAAAACTTTGAATTTTGTTAGGATATTTTTATAGAAAAATTCTAAAAGTGTGTTCTCTCCAAACTGTTCCATACGAAATCCCCGTTTGTCGAGAAACTTGTTTAGAACTTACTTCTCCATACGTGGATAACGTTTCAATAGCTTCAGCATTCTGCAAAACCGTAACAGCCACTGACTTGCATGTCGATGGTCTTCCACTCCGAGGTTTTGCTTCCAGAGATCCAGTTTCCTCAAAACCCTTAATCAATCGCTTTAGAGAGTAGCAACTCATTGGTCCTTTACCGCTTCGAATATCTTTAAAGGAACGAAACGCTCGTAAAGCTTCAGTGGCAGATTCTGAATCACAATTTTAAAAATTCACCAAAAGTGCTTTATCCTGTAGTGTCGGCATTCCAGGGGAAGGGGAGAAGTTCGACCACACCTCCTTGCGGTCCCCCCTGGACCCTTGGAATATTTGACCAAATTCTGGTTCGTTTCCAAGATGACTAACGTTGCAACGGCACCCATTTTCAAATGAAGAGCAAAACTGATATCTCCAGTAATGCTACCGCGTCCGGGGTAACCGCCGCATCAGGAGCTGCAACTCGAGCTCATGATGATAAATCTACTACGAGGACACAATTCAATCTACTACAACTCAATATAAATGGTACCCAGAGGAAAATAAAGAGCTGACTTGTCTTCTCTGTGACAACAATGTACATATTAATTGTCCTCAGGAGACAAAATTGAATCAGAATCAGAGATTCAATATCAAAGATTATACAAAACTACGAATGGACAGACCGGGAAAATTCGGAGGAGGACTTGCCGTTTTGATTAAAACTCTAGAAATCAAATTTAAGGAAATCGCCTATAATCAGAGTAAGCCTAGAGAAAGCACGACAGAAGCTCAGGCAATAGAAATATATCTTACAGATAAAACAATTCCAATCATAAATGTTTATCACCACGATAATACTAGCATCAATACAGGCCTGATAGAGACATTAAGTGAAGCGTCTTCGGATATCGCAATCATACTTGGTGATTTTAACGCCGAAAGACCAACTTGGGGATCACCTGTCCAGGATAACAAAGGTCAGCAGGTTGAGGACATGCTAACCGACCTCGACCTTACACCGTTAAATAACGAAAAGAACACCTATCTCTTCAAGTCCACAGGCACAGAATCCGCAATAGACATCACAGCGATAAATTACAACATCGCACCCACAACACAATGGAAAATTCTGAAAAGTGAAATCAGTGACCACAGACCAATTTTAACAACCCTAAAATTCAAAATCGAGAATTTCCAACAGAATAAAAAAAAACACTGGAAAAAATTCACAGAAAAGCTTGAAGAACTGTGCAACGAAGAATTAAATCACAGAACGATTGACAAAAAATTGGAAAAATTCTCTTCGAACATATCCAAACTTCAAAAGTATCGATACCTAGAGGTAGACGTAAAGACCTGTGAATACCTTACTGGAAGGACCACAATATCGAGGCAATGATTGCAGAGGGAGACAATATCAATGAACTTCTTAAAACAAATGAAACAGAAGAAATCATAAAGGAACTCATTGAAATTAGTCACAAAATAGAACAAGAAATTTGGATATTCAAACAAGAAAAATGGGCAGAATTCTGCAAAGAAAATGTATCCAAAAAAGGAAAGCCATCACTGGAATATAATTAGTGTTATTAAACTCAAAACCAACACTAATCCTTCAATACTCTAACCGATATGAACAGCGAGAACGAACAAACAGATGGCCGACATAATTGCTGAATATCTTTCAAGCACTTCCAGACTCAGCTATATGAATGAAGGCAGGACTCTAAAAAATAATATAAACAAGTTAGTTAACAAGCAAGAAATTACCATCAACAAGATATTTACTCGAGAGACTTCACACTGAATGAGCTAAATTCATCAATAGGAAAGTTAAATCCAAGATGTCACCTGGAGATGCTCTAATCTTTGGTCAAATGATTAAACACTTTGGAGACGAAGCTAAAAATCAACTCCTACGAATACTGAACATTTCATCGCAAACTGGTAAACTACCAAAGAATTGGAAGATATCAATTGTAGTGCCAATACTGAAACCAAACAAAGATGCTAAGGAATGCAAGAACTATCGGCCAATTGCTCTTACCAGCATACTTTGTAGAATAATAGAATTAATTATCCACTCTAGGCTCATAGTCCGGCTCACTAACAATAATAAAATTAACTTCTACCAAACTGCCTAAAGATCCAGACACTGTACAACTGATAAACTGTTCTACTTCTGTCAATCAATAATAGATTTCTAGGAAAAACCGCCAAAGAAGACAACGGCCGTATTCCTGGATATGACCTCAGCTTTTTTTCGAGTGTAGAAATTATTTGAAAGGCTTCACAACATCGGAGTAAGAGGAAAAACCTTAATCTGGATTGCAGACTTCTTAAGGGGAAGAAGGATAAAGGTTCGGGTCAATGGAACATTTTCTAAGGACCGAAGAACATGGGCTGGTGTACCTCAGGGATCTGTGCTCAGTCCTCTACTCTTCTCGCTATATATTAACTGTTGTTTATGTAAATAGATGAATATTATTTGTATTATTTAAAGCCTCATTATGTAAAAATATATGTGTATATAAATTGGACATTTGTTGTTGGCCATGGTCAAGTTTGAGCTCTTGTATGTCTAATTACGACACAACAAAAGTGGCGACGAGGATGCGCGATCTACAGAGCCAGTAAAAAGCTGAGGAAAACGGCGTCTATGCAAGTATAACAACTACATCTTTTAAACCAATCTGACTCTCGGATTATGGATCTGAATCAAGAAAACAAAGGAGTAGAAAAGATCAGCATGACAAGTTCAAAGTTAATAATGCCTTTTAGATGCTATAGCCCAGTGAAGGACACTTCGATCTTTTTGTACAAAAATTTGAGGCTTTCTTTTTGGCATCTGAAGGAGGAGATTAAAGTGCTGATTTTTACCTCGCTACCAGATTCTGAAACTTTGAAGCAGGGAAACGTCATTTTCTTCCTGGTCCAATGAATGATCAACCCTATGATACTATCATTCAAAGAATTAAGCTGCATTTGGATCCAAAGAAGAAAGTGATACCACAGCGATGCAGATTTTTAAAGAGAATTCAACAGGAAGGAGAATCAATTTCGGAATATCTTAGAGAATTGAAACATTTGGCAATAAATTGTAATTTCGTCGATATGTTGGGAACCATGATGCGAGACCGTTTTGTGGCTGGAATCAAGTCGGAAATCCTGCAAAAGAAGCTACTACAATATCCCCGGATAAAGTTTTTTGCAGTGGCGATCTCGTTCGAATTGGCGGAGATAAATACAAGAGAATTACAAGATAAATTAGTGGCCAAGATATCCCCTGTGAATTGAAAGGATAAAAAGGGCGAGTACAATAATAGTACGGCGCAGTATAGGCCTTTCAGGCAAAGTGGCAAAGGCAAAATAGTGTGTTATAGTTGTGGTGAAAGACATTCACACGTGGCATCTGTTTTACCTCATAGAACAAAGACTTGTTTTAAAATGTAATAAAATGGGTCATTTAAGTAGGGTCTGCAAAGCTAGTAAAAGAATGTGGGGATGCAAATTTGTACAAGAGGACTCTATATATTATGTACAGGACAAAACTGATGCCACAATAAATTTAACAGTAGGTGATTATTCTTTGTGCTTTACAATAGATACAGGAAGTCCAGTTACGTTAATACCCAAAGATATTTATAAGAATTATTGGCAAGGTAAAAATTATTTCCAACAAATATAAGATTAAAATCCTTTTGTGGTAAATCAATAGAGATTATAGATCAAAGAAATGTTTTTGTAAAATAAGCCAACCAATATTTACGATTAATAGTTGTAAATGAAAAAATCCAGGTAATTTTATTAGGAAGAGAATGGCTTAAACAGTTGAAACTTGATTATTCTATATTGTTTAGCATTAAAATTTTAAATAATGAATATAATAGAAATATATTTAAATATATAAAAATTTGATGGTAGGTATGCAGATTTGTTTAACAAAGATTTGGGCTGTCTAAAGGACGTTAGAATAAATTTTAATTTAAAAAAGGATGTGACTCCTGTGTTTTGTAAGGCCAGAAGTTTATCTTTCTCTCCAAAAAAACAAAGTAGAGAATGAAATTGATCGTTTAATGAATTCTTGCATTTTATAACTTATAGTTCATGCATATTGGACCGCTCCAATAGTACCGGCATCAAAAAAGGATGGTAGTGTAAGGATATGTGGTGATTCTAGATGTACAGCTAATAAAGCAATAGAATTAGATAGGTATTCCATTCCATCGATCGATGAGATCTTTTCAAAATTATCTACAAGCACCGTACTTTCGACTCTAGACCTATCACAGGCTTACTTACAAGTAATGTTAGCGGAAGAAGCCAAAGCTGTTGTTGATATAAACACAAAAAATAAGTTGTTTTCTTATAAAATATTACCATATGACGTAGCGGTAGCACCAAATAAATTTCAGAGGATTATGGAAGGCCTATTTTCTGATTTGCCAGGTGTGGCCTGCTACATAGATGATATTTTGGTTGCAGGAAAAGATTTTGAATATCATGAACAAAAGTTGGATCTAGTGTTTAGATGATTGCTAGAAAAAGGTTTAAAGTTAAACAGATATAAATGTAAATTTAAAAAGTAATCGGTGGAATTTTTAGCGTTTAAAATGGATAAATACGGACTGCATCCCTTATAAAATAAAATTAAAGCAGTGATAGAGGCGCCTGAACCTAAAGAATGTTTCGCAATTGAGATCTTTCATAGGACTCTTAATTTATTATTATAGATTCATAAAGAATATAGCAAACATTTTAGCGCTATTCTATCAACTTTTGAATAAAAATTGTAGATTGAATTGGACGAAAGAATATCGTATGTTATTTAAAAAATGTAAATCATTATTAATGGACTATGGACTATTATGGACTAGGCGTAATTCTGAGTCATAGAAATGATAGAAAGGAAGAATGCCCTATAAATTTTGTTTCTAGAACATTAACTGAAGCGAAAAAACGTTTCTCTCAACTAGAAAAGAAAGCGTTGAGCATAACTTATGGCGTTGAGAAATTCAGACAATACTTACTGGAACGAAAATTTGTATTGGTCACAGACAACCGACCCTTAATTCATATATTTTCACCTCGGAAACCAATTCCCATATGTGCATCATTCAGAATTAAAAGATGGTCCTTGAAATTAGCTACATTTAATTATACTGTGGAATTTCCAAAAAACTTGTGATAATTCCAATGTTGACGCATTGTCACGTCTTCCTTTAGATTCGAGTGTCAGGGAGTCTCTTGATGAAGACCAGGTACTTCTTTTCAGGAAGTTGAATGAGGTACCGTTCTCTTTTAGGGAGGTGGCATATGAGACGTCCCGAGATAAAATTACTGTCTATAGTATTAAGGAATGTTAGAGAAGGCAACTGTGTGTGTGGAAATTCACAAGGGTGTACTGAGGGAAAACCCACTAGCTCCTTATTATAAGATCAATGAGGAATTAAGTTTGGAGTTTGATTGTTTTCAATGGCGTGAAAGAGTGGTAATTCCCCAAATATTAAGATCTTTAATTTTAAATGACTTGCATGAAATACACATGGGGATTGTTAAAATGAAGATGATTGCCAGACGGTATTTTCTGGTGGCCAGGCATAGACAGTAACATCGAGGAGTTAACTGGAGAATGTAGAGTATGCCAAGAATCGGCAAGCATGCCCCCGGCTACCATCTCGGAATGGACTTGGCCCGAAAAACCGTGGCATCGACTTCATCTTGATCTAGCGGGTTCGTTCATGGGAAGAATGTTTTTGGTTCTCGTGGACGCATACTCAAAGTGGATAGAAATTTTTATCATCAAAGATATTACCAGAAAAACGATTATAAGTCATCTTAGAGAAATTCTCGCCAGAATTGGAATTCCCTAATATTTTGTTACAGATAACGGAAGACAGTTTGTCTCCGGTGAATTCGAGCAATTTACCAAAATGAATGGTATACGGCACACTAAGACCAGTCCGTATAATCCTAGTACAAATGGTTTAGCTGAGAGATATGTAAGAGAGTTTAAAAACCTTTTGAGAAAGAATAATGGGAAGGATGATTTAGAGACGAATCTACAAAGTTTCCTATTTGCTCATAGAGCATTCCCCCAAACTGTAATAAAGGAATTCCCCGGCGGAACTGCTAATGTAGAGAAGTTTAAGATCAAGATTCTCGAATTTAATACCAATATGAGAAATCCGCGAGAGGTATTTCATGAGGCCGTAAGAAGGCAGGAGCAGTTTACTACAGGTTGCGAGGTTTATTTCCGCAACTATGCAACTGGACCTAAACGGTAAAAATGTACCATTTTGGAATTATTGAGCTACCGTCACCACCTTATAAGTTGCGAGGGCCTCGTGTATAAGAGGCATATCAATCAATTGCGACCTGTGAGAAAGAAACAAGTGGAGACAAGAAATTTGATACTTCCTCGAACATCAGGAGAGAAGCCTGTAGGTGGAAGTCAGAAATAAAGTGAAGAGGAGGTTCCAGAGGTTACATCAGGAAACAAGGAGGAGTCTGCTTCTGTGCACGTACCCTCTTGCACTCCTATACCAGGGCCTGTTGCTGTGCACGTGCCCTCTTGCACTCCTAAACCGGAGGCTGCCGCTGTGCAAGTGCCCATCCGCAGTCCTAGACCTCAGAGAGCCAGGAAACCCCTAGACCGACTGGAGTATTATTAAGAGGGGAGATGTGTTGTGTATGTAAATAGATGAAGATTATTTGCATTCTTTAAAGTCTCATTATGTAAGAATATATGTGTATATAAATTGGACATTTTTTGTTGGCCAAACGAAAAGAATCTGAGGCTCTTTATTGGACACGACAAATACAACAACGGCATTCCAGAGTAAAATAAATCATCAGAGATAGATAAATATTTTTCAAATGAATTAAAATAAATATAATCGATACTGAGAGAAAGTTGAATTAAAAAAAAAATAGAAAATTATTATTTTCGAAATTTAAAAAGCTGAGAGGATTCCAGCAAACCGCATCTAAAATATCTTTTTTTTTTGGCTACATGTTTAAATTTGCATATACCTATTTTACATATCTCAGATTGTATTTAAAAATCGTTAACCATTTCTTCCAAATTTTGGCGAAATGGTGTTTTATTAATTTATCATTTGATATTATTAGGGTTCTCTCCTGGTATTCAAAAAGTAAAAATACGTGTCGTTCAATTATATTTTTCAATTTATCAAACAATTTGGCCGCTGAATCGCTGATTCTGGTAGGGCGCCATCTAGCGAATAAAGTTGTAACTAAAATCAATTTCGAATTTTTCATTATTTGGCATAAAGAATCCCATTGCATCCTGAACACAATGGTGTTTACCGCATTGCTCTAGCGCAAATATTCGCGGAGTTATTAATTTTTAAAGTTGTGCGGGACTTTTGGATCACCCTGTATAATTATGTCAAAAGAGGAAAATGTATCATAACAATTGCATTTCCTTGAGAGATTGTGTACGCAGCACACAGATTCAGATGTCTAGTTGTTCCAATTTACAAACAGCTGGGACTGTTGCGAATTTGTTGATATAAATTTGTGTGCGATTTGCGCATATGAAATATTAAGAAATGCATTGTTTTGATGCATTTCAAACGAGAGGTGCTCTTTTTTAGATACACTGGTATTTTATATCAAATAGTCAAACCTTTTTTAAAAATACATAGAACTCTATAATTATTGAAAATATAAAGAACAAAATTAGGTGGGGGTAAATATGCAAAATCATTGGTGAATTTGCCTATTGGAATGATTTGTACAATTTTATTTATTGCAATTTTTGCAAACCTTGTAAATTGTTGTCAATTTTTTTTTAAGTCTACTCGTTACTGCTGTAAAAACCTTGTGTCAATATTTTTTTGTTATTCATTATTATAAATATCTAGCAGGTTATATAATTAAAACGAATAAAAACTAATCTTCTAGGAGGGTTCACTATTGATGAGTCATGTATTCCCAATACGTTATCAGATTATTGTTTAGTAAATGTAAAATGTATGTGTGTCTATGGAATATCTCCATAGACACACACACATCATTGTTATGATTACTTAACTATAATATAAAAACGTATTAGGAAAACCTGGCTCATCAGTAGAAGATTCGTCTGTTAAATCATTTACCAAACAGCAACGACTACTATTCATCGCTTCTCGGCCTTTTGGCTAAGATCAAAGTGTACGTCTTATATAGCTTTATAAACCTAGACTTATAGACTTTATAGTTGTGGGAGTATAATATTCATATACCCAGGAGTGCAGTGACTGGGGACGTTAAGCGTCAGTCACAATTGTGTCTCTTTTGCCTTATGGGCTGGAGATGAGCCCTGTTGGATGATATACTTCCTTCCTGAGGCCACCATGTCCATCCAAGGCTTCACTACGGTCTCCAAGACATTGATGTAGGTATCAGAATTCTTCCTAAGGCCCTTATCAAATAAATAAAGAGGCATGATATCACCCTAACTGTAGATAACGCCAAGGACCATCACGGAGACAGAAAATTTCGTGTGCATCACGACAGGTACCGCTGAGGGGTCTTTACATATCTAGCCATTATTCCTGGGATTTACTTTTGTGTGGTCCACGTCAAGGATTTTTCATGAGAGAAGAACCTCAGTATGCCACAGGAGCCGTGTTTCTGGTTGTTGAGGAGGGCAGCAGTCTTTCTCCTATTCTGTTATCCTTCAAATTCTCAGCCAGCATTTGACTTTTCCAAAGTGAATAGGACTCGAGACCAAGGTCCTCTTTGATAGTTCTGACAATTATCATATATCTAACATCCATTTACTTGGCCATGACCCTCATGCTATTTCCAGGGTTTCCATCAAATTTCTCCTTGAAATTTATGACAAATTCTTCGCCTCTTGCCCTATCCGATCGACACGAGTGCTTTTTCTTTGCATCCATTTCTTCTTTGCTACTATCGGCCTCATCAAACTGCTTCTTGGCATATTAAACAGTAGCTTTAGGAAACTTAAGAAAGTCTACTATCTCTTTGGGGCTCCTTCCGGCACGCAGAGCAACGATGATGGCCACTCGATTTTCGAATTCTCGATTATTGTTCATCACTACACTGTACTGTTACATTTTACATGAATACGGCTACGGAATGTAAAAATAGCATAAAAAATCTAAAGTAGTATTTGTTTGATGGACTGTCAAATAGATTGTCTCTGCCATGACATGCCTGCGCCATATGAAACAATGCTATGCCAAAGCATGCCACCGGCTCTGAAATCCTTAGTTTGGCCATGACATCACTTCTAGGGATGACGATATTGCTGCCGGGCACACCTAAAGGGTGGCATTGCTGCTCCGCTGCCTCTGCACACTCGTTCCGGTGTTCACTTTCTACAGAGAAATCACTCCATACCGGGTAGCAGTGTTGTCTTGCTCTGCCAACACTGGCCCCAACTTCGGAGCACCTCTGCCCTCAGGCCAACCGCTGCTATCGGTCTCTTGTTACACGACCCCCTCCGGACAACCCGTCCGTTCCCACTCCCTGAATTCTGTCAATCGTTATTTTTTTGAGGCCTCCTTTATACTTTCTTCTCTTACTGGTTTTCTCAGATATCTTGGCTCTCTTCTTCAAAGTCTAATTCTAATCAACGCTTCACTGCCGTTTTTACATTTGGTAGTTTTCAACCCTGTTTCAATATTTTGGTTAATGCAATATTGTGAGAGCAAAGCATTCTCTCTCTCTTATTTCTTTATATTTATTTTTTAAAATGTCTAATATAAAATATATATTTTATATTTAACCATATATAATATTATCTGAACGATTAATAAATCAGTTTCAATCTCAATCTCTCTCTCACTTAGGTAGAATTCAGACAAAGCCGGGTTATTCGTTTAGTATTAAATAAAAAGGACGCGCGGCGAAATTATCCATAAATCAAAATGTTTTGCATGCTACAAAATGCCTATATGTTGACAACCAATTAAAGAAGGTACGTTATATTCGCCTTAAACCAGAATCGTATAACATCTTATCTAGGTCCCATATCCCCTCCTAAAATTGCACCTATCTCCTCCAAAAAACAGACGACTGACCACTTCAAAGACTTACCATTTCCTTAAGTTTTGTTTATGAGTATATATTCACATTACGTTTTTTTTTTATCAAGAGATCCAGAAAATTTATTTAAAAAATTTATATATTTCATATATGTTTGCAGTAATCATATATTGGTATAAAATTACCCTATATAAATATGCACTTTTAGAAATTAATTTATTTTATCATTTAATATTCATTATAATATTTTTAAAATAGAACTCATAATAACAAAATATACTCTAATTTTCAATCTGTCAATATGTTTATATTTGAATAAATACTTTATTTATATATATGCTTTTGTTGTATGCATAATCTGTTAAAATAAAATTTCATGCATTTCAATAAATGTATCTCTGAAATTTTATTCAATAAATATTATTTTAATCAACTTTCAGAAGAGGTATGCTTGAATAAATAAATAATATTTTTTTTTATCTCTTGGAGCTATCAATAAAATTAAACTTTTCCATCTTTCATGTAAATAAGCTTCGTGTGTTTTAATAGAAATTCAATCATTTAAACAAATAGATTTGATAAAATATTTTGCTAATGTAATTTTTATATTTATTATTAAAACATTGATTCTAATTTCATTTTGGAATTTCTAATGAGTAAAATATATTAAATTTAAATCTTTTCGGATGCCTCCAATACGGAAATTTGCAAGCAATGTTACTTCTATTTGAGATATATTAATTCACAACACACAACGTATATATATATATATATATATGTTTATAAAGGGCATATCTTGGATTCAATAAATAATCTTTTTATTTCCGATATTTCGATGGGCTAAACGACCATCTTTTTCTAGGATCTCATCCTTTTTCGCGGCAAGCCGCGCGTTACACTTGAGACACGGGCGTCTCACAATCTCTCAGGCGAAAATCATCCAAATGAAAAAGTAATGTATGCAAATAAATATCGTATAACACTAATTAAAATAAATGAATAAATAGAGTGAAAAGCAAATATCTATATTTACAAAAAAAAGAAAGAACCAAGATATTTCAAGAACTACTCAGCAATAATTACCCTAAACCGTTTATCAAAAAGCATTTCTACAGACCGAGAATATCACCCACAAACAATAGACAGACTTCATCCCAAAACATTTTTTGCTCCCTACCATACAGCTATGGCTGTGAAAGAATAGCTAGAAAACTAAAATACTACAATATCACAACAAGATTCCAATCTACCTCGAATCTTAACAACATCCTCCGCCATCCTGATACAAAAAAGAATACTGAACCAAACAATAGAACCAATGTCATATACAAAATACCATGCAAGTCTTGCCAAGCCGTCTACATAGGAGAAACCGGTAAACAATTAATAGAAAGAATCAACCAGCACAAATCAGCCCTAAAACACCATAACCCGACCTCCTTACTAGTAGATCATGCTCTCATCAATAGCCACATTCCAGACTTTGAACAAACATCAATAATATACTAAGATATAAAAGAAAAGCACAGCAGGCTATTCTTGGAGAGTTGGAGTTCTTTGGAAGACAGAAATAGTATAAACCGAAAGATCGATATACCGGACATGTACACACAATTTAGATGCTCCTAGAATAGGAACCTTTATGTATATATGAACCTCAGTGGAATGTCTTCATTCATAATGCATTAGCCGAATATTTATTTTGTATATATAGATATTTGCTTTTCACTCTATTTATTCATTTATTTTAATTAGTGTTATACGATATTTATTTGCATACATTACTTTTTCATTTGGATGATTTTCGCCTGAGAGATTGTGAGACGCCCGTGTCTCAAGTGTAACGCGCGGCTTGCCGCGAAAAAGGATGAGATCCTAGAAAAAGATGGTCGTTTAGCCCATCGAAATATCGGAAATAAAAAGATTATTTATTGAATCCAAGATGTGCCCTTTATAAACAAATATAACAATATGGATTGCTCTATTTTCAGAATATATATATATATCAATTTATGTATGTGTTATTTATTTTATTTATTGTTACAAAAGCACGAAGTCCAAAGGACTATTGTGCTGTGCTAGTATTATCTACTTATATATTTGCCTTATTCTGTCTGTTTGTCTGTATGTCTGAAGCTCACGGATAGAATGCGCGCCCATTGGCTGCCAGCGAACAAGTGGCCTCCCTGCCCCCCTCTAGACAACCCTGTTATCAGCTGTGCGATACATACACCTGTCTATAGCGGCCACTCTAGACAACCCTGTTATCAACAGTGTGCTACATCCACCTGTCTAAACAGACCACTCTGTCTATAGCGGCCACTCTAGACAACCCTGTTATCAGCTGTGTGATACATCCACCTGTCTATACAGACCACCCTGTCATAGCGGTCACTCTAGGCAAGCCTGTTATCAGCTGTGTGATACATCCACCTGTCTATACAGACCACCCTGTATATGGCGGCCATTCTAGACAACCCTGTTATCTGCTGTGTGATACATACACCTGTCTATAGCGGCCACTCTAGACAACCCTGTTATCATCAGTGTGTTAAATTCTCCTGTCTATACAGACCACCCTGTCTATAGCGGTCACTCTAGGCAACCCTGTTAACAGCAGTGTGATACATACACCTGTCTATACAGACCACCCTGACTATAGCGACCACTCTAGACAACCCTGTTATCAGCTGCCTGTCTATAAAGACCACCCTGTCTACAGCGGTCACCTTAGGCAACCCTGTTATCATCAGTGTGTTACATTCACCTGTCTATACAGACCACCCTGTCTATAGCGGTCACCTTAGGCAACCCTGTTATCAGCAGTGTGATACATCCACCTGTCTATACAGACCACCCTGTCTATAGCGACCACTCTAGACAACCCTGTTATCAGCTGTGTGATACATCCACCTGTCTATACAGACCACCCTGTCAATAGCGACCACCCAAGACAACGTTTTTAAAATATATTCGCACTCGGGTAAACCCCGGGCGTTGCCCGGGCCTTTCGTCTAGTTTACATATATATGATTAAATATTTACACGATGGATTAGTATTGTTTTGTAAGTTATTGTACAAATAGTTCTAAACTTAACAAAGTTCTCATAAGATAGGATATATACACAAAGAGAATTTGGTCGTGTTTCAAAGTATCTACATAAAATTTGATTAGTCAGAAGGCAAGTTAAAAGAAGATGCTCTGGTGATTCAACATCTAAGCGGCATTCACATGTTGGATCATTGATAGCATTCAGTTTGAATAGGAAACTTAAGAAGGGTCCTTTGCCTGTTAAGAATAAAGTAGTGAATTTATCAGAAGAAATGAAATTTGGGACAGCAATTGGAAAGAATTTCTTGAACAGTTCATTAGATTGAGAAAGATAAAACTTAAATTTTAGATCCAGATATAGTTTATTTAATTATTTTTGAAGGGTTTTTTTGAGTGTTTGATCTGTGAGAGAATTTGTCATATTATATTTTGTTTGTGATAATTTAAGATAATCGGACAGTAAAGGAGTTTTCGCTAGTATATGTGTGATGTAAGAAGATGAAGTCCTATAAGCATAAATGCATCTAATAAGAATTTGATATTGTATAGAATTCAACTTAGATCTTTTTGCTGCAGTGATAAAAGGAAACCAAATATTTGATGCATAGCTTATTGTAGAGCGTATCATAGCTTTATATAAGATATTTATGTATGTGTGCGTATGTGCGCATTTGGAATTAATTTTTCTTTTTATATGCTTGATCTATGTGGCGTCAGAACATACTCTATATGAAGGAAACTTTACCAAGTTTTTGTTGGAGAATGGCGTTCTTCTATTTATTTCTTCTCAACCCATATAAGATCGTTGGCTGGTTTTACTGGCTTCTCAGATCTTCCTTTCTAGGCTTTTGATGGCATCGTAGGGTTCTACCGAATCTTTCCAAGAATGTCATTCCTCTTCAAGCTATTCCTTCCACACAGCCCATCAGAAATACCTTTACTATAAAATGGATGAAGCGATGAGTTATTTTAAATTTATTTTTTAGAGGTGCATTTTTGTACAAGAATATCATCTTCCCGCAAATTTTCAATGATATTACTGTTTATGCTGGACACAGTCACTTACCACCAAACATTTTTGGAGTATTCTGCCGATTGTATAATCTATTCTTAAAACATTACGATAATAAGGTACCGATGTGGATCAGAGTCTCATATCATGTTTTGAGCAATGGTTCCTGATGAATATGTCGCGAGAATATCTTGAGCGTGTCTCAATACCATCAAATAAAAGGGTAAAAATAGATTCTTCGGCAAAAAATATGTAAAAATATGTGAGAGAGAATTTATCTGAAAATATTGTCTCTGCTCAATGTGCTCAACACGAATTTGTATAGATCACATTTTAAATTGGATAATCTCTGTTTTCTTGTTAGAGTTGATAGAGTAGCACAAGACGGACAGTGAATTTGTCGCTAGATAACCCAAGTTAGATATCCTTTATCATCAGCCT